>CM067494.1:19429682-19446309 GCA_034552555.1 Semaprochilodus insignis
ATATATATATATATATATTATAATACATTTAATCCATTTTTAACTGAAGGTTTTAAAGTTATGTTTTCATCTTATGTATTGTCACTGCCTGATTAAAATCTCCTATCTACATAATAATAATAATATGTATAATTATAAAAATGTTATTTTATGTTATTTATTTAAAGAAAAAAAAATTTACAATTTTTGTTGGTCCATTGTTTTTGTGCAATGTAAAAGGCAACTGAAAATTTTAAATTATGTAAAAAAAAAAAAACAACAGCAAAAGCATGATAAAAAATATGTTTCCATTTGGGAGACAAAGTGAAAAGAGCTTTGACAGAAAATAAACAAACAAACAAAAAAATCACATCAAGCATGCTAATCACGCTAATGTATTAATAATTCCTTGACAACAGGGTGTCACTTGCTCAGTTAAGCTTTTATTTTGAGCCGCATTTCTGTTCCTTACTTTCATAACTACATATTGTAGTCAAAAGTACAATTTATTTATTTTTCACCATCGGGAGAAATGTGTTCAACATATTACTTTTTACAGTGTCCAAATTTTGACTCATCAGTCTGTAATGTTTTACTACACATGTCAGATATCCAGTTCCAGTGTTCTAGTGCAATTTTTTCTTTTGTTTTTTCTGTTTCTTTTGCCAGTAACAGCTTCTCTGCAGCTACACACCCCTTTACACCCATAGTGTTGAGTTGTCTTCTCACAATAGAAGGATGAACAGAAATATCTGTGTATTTTTCAGATCTGAAGCAAGAATAGAGTTTGATTTTCTCCCGTTTCTCATTTGAAAGTCTTTATCTGATGGTGACAGTTTTGGTGGTCTACCAGATCTCATTTTCTTAAATATCTTCTGAAAAAAAAGAACAAAAACATGTACTTTAAGCTACATTGTGCAAGTTTGGGGGAATTTGGAGACCTCTGTGTAATGTGAAAAATGACACCTGAAATGGTGCTGCAGTTACATGCTGGTGCTGACACACCATTAAGGTAACTGCTGCATCACTCAAAGTGGACTGGTTAAATAAGTCAAATAAGAAGCTGCGAATACAAAGCTACTTTCAGCATTTTAAAAAGACTTCTGACTGCGGTAGTGGTTTTCTCCAGGAATATACTGAGTATGTGAAATAATAATAATATAGCTACTCAAAATTGGAAAAACTAACCTTCATAATCAGCTCAAGGGCTGCCTTGGTTAAAATAAATCGGAGTTGAGAAGTTCATTCCATTGATTCCAGTGGGTGGAGTCGAGAGTCGATTCCAGAAGACCTGGAGCTGTGCATCACTAATCCCTAGCACAAACATAATAGTAATAGATTTGATATTATTCTTAGTTGCTGGCTCTGTGCTGCTTTCTTTTAAATATATCTGTCTTTCCTGGCACTAAAATAATGAATAACTTGATGGAAAGATATGTAAAATGTCATCTCTGACTTTGACAGTACTGTAGTTTCATAGTACCCACATGAAATTTAAAAAAAGAAGTCTTAAGAGTCTGCTGTTGAAGGGGTTGAGGGTTAGGCCAGATTTATGGGTAGGGACAGCAGTATTTAGCTATAGCAGTACATAGGTCAGTGGAAAACTCTCACACAGATACAATACATGTGTGCCTGTGTGGCAGGCTGCTATTCATGGCAATACTATGTGAGGTAATGGGCATATGAGAGGTGTCCTGGGTGTCTCTTACTCCCTCAAGGCTGGGAGCAGATCAGACCATTTCCTGCTCTGCTCGCTCTAGTCTGCTGCTCCGTATTGTTTTCAAATGCAGCCTGTTCCTCTACATTCAGAGCCTGTAACTCTATAAGTCCATATTAAAATACAGGTTCAGAACTCCTCTGCCGTCTTATTTCAGCCGTGAGGCTGATGAGGTGTTTGTCTATAGTAAGTGTGCCCGTGTCAGTCCATAAGCTGCTATTGATGTGGTTATGGCGGTATAATAGCAGAGAAAGAGGCTTATTGCAGTTTGTGTATCAGTTTTTCATCACTCTTGTGACATTAAAGTAATACTCCTACAAAGGAATATTCTGTCCAACCTAAGCTCTAAACGTCACGTCTGTGTGGCATCATCGCTTAACATGGATAGTTATTTCAGTGTGTTTCCCTGTACTTACCTGTACCTGTTGACTCTAAACTCTTATAATACGAGCCAATGGATAGTTGCAAATACTCATTTGTAATATGTGATTATATAACAAAATGAACCATCTCCAGTAACACAGGAGGGAGTGTTTCATTAAAGCTGGAGATATTATTAAAGTGAAAAATATTTCACTGACGGATTTAAGCAGCTGGCCAGTTGCTTCAACTATGTACAGTACTGTGCAAAAGTCAGAGACCACCCTTCAGTTATTAGAGTTCCAGTTCAAACGTCATTACTATTTTAATGTACACTAAGTACATTAAAATAGTAGTTTGACTAAAAATTACACTTTTGAAGGTATGATGACAATAGTAGCTCATTCTTTTACATCCTTGGAAGAAAGGCCCGTCCGCAAGTTTGACTGAGCTCTCTTTAATGAATCGTTCAACACGCTCACACTTACCTGATTCATCCCCTTGGGAAAGACGGCCAATGCACAGGGGCCTATCCCAGCAGTCATTAGGCAGAAGACAGGAAACACCCTGGACAGGCCACCAGTCCGTTGTAGGGCAGACACACAGACATATACATTGACTTACATCTAAGGGCAGTTTAGTATATTCAATTCACCTGACAGCATGTCTTTGGACTGTGGGAGGAAACCAGAGCACCTGGAGGAAACCCATGGGGAGAACATGCAAACGGCACACAGCAGGGACTCTGGACGCCCCGGCCAAGAATCAAACCCAGGCCCTTGTTGTTGTGAAGCAACAGAGCTAACCACTGTGCTACCAGGCCACCCTGAAGCTCAACCAACATTACAGTTGTTCTTCCACACATTGCATGCAATTACACATTTCCACCAGAGAGGTCTCCAAATTCCCTTGCAAGCTTGCATACTGTAGCTTTAGGTAAATTGTTTTTTAGTTTTCAGATGGTATTTTGGAGGAGATTCTTTCTGGTTGGCCACCAAAACTGTGACCATCAGATGAACACTACATAACAGTAAGTTTTCAACTGAGAGACTGGGGAAAATCAAACTCCACTCTTGCTTCTGATTTAAAAAACAAAGCCACAGATGTTTCGGGCCATCCTTCCAACTCAACAGAAAGGCTCTGAAAGCATGTGTCGAGACGCCTGTTTAAAGTAGGCAAACATGCTATTATTGTCCTTGGTTATCTGACAATACCCTGCAGACGTTCTACAGATGTGGCGTGTAGGGATTAGGTTGAAAGTCACTGAAGAATTCCTTTAAAACCCTCTTAGACTTGTGGGAATATGCTTTCTTAGGGCAGCCGCGTGCTTCAGCGCTGACTGCTTGCCTCTTATGCACCTGCCTTGCCCCATGGGAGGAATCCTATGCATTTGATCCTGGTTTTGACAGAGGGAGAGGAGCTGACCTCTGAGCCCTGGCTGCCTGTGTGCGTGCCTGCCATGGGGCTTTATGGGTTGGGTGAACAGGGGGATGGTGTACTACAGGCTGCGTACTGTGTGCTCAAAAGTCTACCATCAGTTTTGCCTGAAGTGTTGTATGTGTTCACAAGGTAGGACTGTGTCATTGGAAACATGCCAGCATGGAGCGACCCTGAGCTCTGCATGTGGATAGTGTGTGTGTGCCTGCGTGAGTGTGTTTACGGAAGGGTTTGTGCGTCTCAGTTAGAGAGAACGCCGTGTTCGGTGCATGTTTTCCGGCTATTAGCTATGGAGGTGAATGAGTTTGTTGGCTAGGCAGATCATTTGATCATTTGATCTGATCGCTCAGGCAACCTTACTTTTGTTGGTCACTCTGGTAGCCGATGTTATGTTACATGTTCTTTTAGACTTTGAAAAAAAGTCTTTGGAGCTACCAAACTACGAAAAATATCCTGATATGGATCAACAGGAATGGGCCAAAATTGATTTTATGATGAATTTTCCTTCCATGTTGCCATTTTGGACATACCAATTTTTCTCATGGTAGCAAATATACTGTATATTAAAGGGTCAGTATCATGTAAAAGTCATTTCTTTTGTGATGTCACAAAAAACAGCACATTTACTGTGTATCTGTGTGCTCATTCTGCC
This sequence comes from Semaprochilodus insignis, assembly GCA_034552555.1. Classification (NCBI taxonomy): domain Eukaryota; kingdom Metazoa; phylum Chordata; class Actinopteri; order Characiformes; family Prochilodontidae; genus Semaprochilodus; species Semaprochilodus insignis. The sequence continues at coordinate 19,433,828 of CM067494.1, forward strand.
TACAGTATTTCATCCAACAGACTGCTTTTTTAAAACAGCCAATCAGAGCACAGCAAGTAATAGAGTCCAAGTAATAAGTCTGTTTCATTCTAAAGGGTAAAGCTAGGATGGAAAATGTAAAAATGTATTTGACTGTTTTTGGTACAAAAATTCACAGATGTGAAAGAAAAAAACGCACGAAACACGCAGAGAATTTTGCTGAATAGGTAGCAGCTTCCAGAGGGTGTTTTAGACTCACATAGAGCAGTTTCATCCAAGGCTGCAAACTAATCATAGACCACTAATGTGTCCGTTAATGGTTCTTCGGGCCTTGCTCCTTAACTCTGCTTTTTCTCTCTGCAGCTAACCAGACTTAATTATGCGTGGGAGTCCAGTGAGGCCTGTGGAGACTGCATGATTCAACCCTGTTGACTTTGCCTCAGTCTCTCTGGCTAATTGTTCCGTTCTGCCCCTCCTCTCTCCTCTCTGGTGGAGATCAGAGCCAGTACAATTCCCCTGCCCTTCAACTCCCAGTCTGGCCCAGTCAGTGGCCTTGTTAAAAGAATTTTAGCAGTTATACTCACCATCCACTGCATACTGGGTTGGACATAACAGTAAAACACTGTGTATAAGAACCTTAGAGAGCACCTGTCTAGAGTGTAGACTGTAGAGAGCACCTTAAGTGATATCAACTAGAGCTCACTTGATTATGTTAGTGAAAATTAGGGGACTGATACCGAAATATTTTAATAACCAACAATATTACATAAACTAGGGATGGGATCAAAAATGATACATACAATAAGACAGTGCTTCTGCAACAACTGCTGTGTGCTTAGGGAACTAAAGTAAGTAAAATTCATAAGCATAATGCTCTATAATAATTTAAAACATTACATGCATCTATTATTTAATTGGACTCCACCACCCCAAGTAATACCTGTTCTGTGGTGGTCCTGTGGGGGTCCTAATCATTGTCTGTAGTTATAGAAAAAGAATAGTTGCACCCAGAAGGAAATGTTGGATTGCACTGCTATAGGGAAGGAAGATAAAGGTTACCAGGAGCAATAAATGATGGAAAATATGAGACTGATATGGGCAATATTTATTGAGCTTCACATACAGAAGTAGTGTCTCTCAGTACGGTGTCGGTCCACATGTTTGCTAATGCAACATGCATACGTCTCTGCATGGAGTTGAAGGGGTTCCTAATGGCGTCCTGTGATGATCCTTCCATGCAGCTTGAATATTCTTGCGCAGTTCCTGCAGATTTTGTGGAAGGCGTGAAGGTGGAGTCACACCAGGCCTTCTGGACGTGTGACGTGTAACAACAAACATTTGATCTTGGTGCTGACCATGGTGCCTCCACACACGGATTTGTTGGTTGTCTTCACCAAGCCTACCCACCAAGTTTCACCCTTGTTGGTTGATTCGCTCTGGGTGCAACTATTATTTTGACGATGAGTGTATATGGTGAGTGGCACTGATACAAGGAGTGTGTCAGTAAAAAAAAGGTAGGTGTGCTTGAATGAAGTGGCCAGGAGGTGTATATATCAAAGATGAGCAATTGGTGACTAATAACTCTAAGTCTCTATGAAGAGAGGCATAAGAGCCTGCAGCCGTTCTTGAGTGTTGTGCATTTTTTACAATGTAATACATAACGAGTACAGAGTAATATGGCTGCTTTGTCACTGGAACTACAATGGATCTTAACATTGGCTGATTTTCTTGAGCAACAGTATGTCAGAGTGACTCAGTATCAGCACACTGTGCTTGCCAGTTACCCACATTTTACTCTATTCAGTGAAATATTTTAAAGCGTCACTCATTGAAATGCACTCCAGTGAATATCTTGGACTTCACAATAACCTGCATCATTCAATTCAGAATTCAGTTTATCTTCCACTCTGCACAGCTGCTTCATCAGACGTCGCAAGCTGTGCCTTAAGGGAGTTATTTCATTATACAACTCAATATCACGATGGCCCGGAATGGAAGAGGAAACTCACTGCAGGAGCCTAAAGTTTTCTTTCCTTCCTCAGTTCAATGGCCTCCCTGGATGCGCTGGTCATTTATTCGGAATCACATTCAGCAAAAACAGAGCGTTTGGCCGCCGTCTGTGCCGCCTCCTTTCGGCCGCTTTAATTTCCTGGCAGTGGAGCCGCATTTGGATTCAGAACGCTTGGGGTTGCCTTATCGCCCCGCTTCCATCTTTCCAGCTGTGTTGTGGAAAAGGCAGGGGGAGAATGTGTGACGGAGCAATTTAATGCCTTGACTGCCATTCCTGCGAGGGGAAGTCAATGAAAAATGGACTGCTTTGGTTTGTCACTGCAGACATTCCAGCTGAGAGAGAGAGAGAGAGAGAGAGAGAGAGAGAGAGAGAGAGAGAGAGAGAGAGATTTGTTAAACTGAGATGAAATGGCTCAAAAAGATGTGAAGAACAGATTGCCAGTAACGACTGTGTGTGGTTTATTTGGCCCAGTCTTGTAAAGTTTGCCCTGACTCATGCTTGCTGTGTCTGATCTTGGACAAGACTCCTCTAATCTCAGCCATTGAGAAAGAAAACCACAAGCTGATCTCAGATCAGCGTTAATGCGGGACTGTTCAGTGTAACCTGGTCTTCTCCTGGGCTTTCAGAAAAAGCAGGATTAGGTTCTTGCTCTTGGAGTCTAAGAGCCTAAACTTGTTGTAGAAAATCAGAACAGCCCAGATGCATATTAGGGTGAAAATGTTGAGTTTATTTTGGTCAGCATGAGGCAGACAGGCAGGTGGCGTTTGCTTGTTTATGGCCTACAAGCATTTCTTTTGCAATTCATGACAAAGAACAGCAGCAGTGAAAACACTGGATTTGGACTTGATGTGTCCAGGTCATGGCATTAATCCAGACTCTAGTGGTCTTAACACTAGATGCAGTCTACGTTGATATTTAAAATATCTATGTTGATCTCTGTCATGGCCCTGGTTCTGCTTCATTCTGCCTCTTTGTTTTTGTGTCTTTGTTACCTTGACCCCGCCCCCTTATCGTCCATGTCATCCTTCTGTACACTGAACCCCCTCCCTGTAATCACCTCCTTGCAGCTGTGTCTGGTTAGGTAGGTCCAAATGTAGCCATTGTTTCCCCTTTGTCCTCCTCTGTGTATCGTTGATTTTTTGATGTATTCCTCGCTGATAGCTCATTGCATTGTTTTACTCTTTGTTTGCATTTTTTTTTTTGTTTCTCAGTTTGTTCTGTCTGGTTTTTCCCCTCTTTTGTGGTTTGACGTTCCCTTGGTTTAATTCATGGATCTTCTTCTGCTCACTATTTCCACATGCGCTATGGCTCCTGTTGTAAACCCACACTTGACTCAAACCTGCAAATCTACCTACTTGCTTCATCTGCTTTCATGTTTGGTAATTAGATAATTACATTGTATAATTATGGCTTAGCAAGACTTAATTTCCGTTGGATTTGGAAGGGAACGCCCATGTAACACCCATTTGTGGCCAAATGACAGGGAAGAATGTGTTAATATGTGTTTCTGGACCAATCTAATACATCGTTAGCATGTGGACATCTAAAAATGTGAGCCTCTTAAAGGGCCAGGACCCTGCCAGCTGCCCCAAAATTTTAATGCACTTCTATAATGCAGAATAACTCATAACTCAGAAGGCAGATTGCATTGTTGCCCATATACTGCTTAGGCCCTAGGCCAGGAAGTAACAAAAAAACTACACAAAACTCTCAGCAACTACATATAATATATGTTTGGTGTTTAGTGTGTCCGCTGTGTGTCCTTTTTACAGCTTCCATTCTTTTCGACACTCTTGCTTTCAGTTTCACATAGAAATCTGCACATTTTTCCCCACATTCAAAGTTCAGTCCTAGATGTTGGTTGCATTGTCTGCTTTTCATGATCAAGGTAATCCCAGACACGTTCAGTGTTGTTCAAGTCTAAACTATGGGGTGGTCAGTCCATTGTTCTGAGAATACGCACACCAGCAGCTTCTTTGTTTGATTTTGCTTCTCAGTCAGTTTTCTTGACAGCTACACATCATTTCTGACCGTTGAGCTGCCTCCTCACAGTGGAAGGATAGACAAAAACACCCGTGGATTATTTCAGATATGAGCTTGATTTTCTCCTCTCTCTGTGCTGTTTTTGTGATCTACCAGGTCTTGCATGGTTGTTTGGAGTCCTGTTTTCTTTGTATCTTTTTTCTAATCACTTTTTGAGCTTCAGGATTGGAAACTCCTTTCCCTTTGACCTACCCCTTTATCATGCGAGCAGATTATTTAATATCTAATTTCCCAGAAATATCTTTCGAACATTGAATGACTTGTACAGAATAGCTGTTGTAGCTTTAAAAACTACTGTCATTGCAGTGATTGTTGCGGTGACACCCTGTCAAGCGTGTGTGCACATGAGGACCCGTGCGTGCGTTTGTTTAAGTAACAGGTGCGTGGACTGCATGTGATGCGTCAGTGTGACATGAGGTCTGTAATTTAGAGAATGTGTGTGTAAAAGTGTGTGTGTGAAGTAGCCCAGCAGTCTCCATGGGCGGGATCTATTTAAGCACAATAAACATTTTTTTCCCCCAGACAGGTTGCTGTTAACTTTCAACCGACACGACCGGACAATTTTCTGTACCTAAACTAATAATCATCGTCTCCTTTTCTTGGGACTGTCATTTGTATTTATGTTGCGTCTGAGGTTTTGTACGTTGCTCTTTTCAGTTACGCTTCTACGGTGGGTGCAGCATCATAAATTGTCGAATGCTTTTTACTATTGATTTGTTTGCGCTTTAGTGCACAGTTTATCATCCTGCGTCTACGGCTGCATTGTTGTTTGTTTTTGGTCCCTCTTTACAACAACAGTATCCTTACTTTCTCAAGGGCTTTTTTCCAAAAGCCACGTCAAGGTACCCCATTATTTGGGTGGTGGATCATTCTCAGCACTGCAGGGACATTGACGTGGTGGTGGTGTGTTAGAGTGTGTTGCACTGGTATAAGTGCACTGGTATCCAGTGCTGCTGGAGTTTTAAACACTGCATCCTCTTACTGTCCACTTGGACACACCTCCAGTTGGTCCACCCAGTAGATGCAAAGCCTGAGACAGTAGCTCATCTGTTGCTGCAAAGTTTGTGTAGGTCATACTCTAGTCCTTTAATCCTTGGTTGGTGGACTATTCTCAGTCCAACAGTGACACTGAGGTGTCTGAAAACTCCAGCAGCACTGCTGTGTCTGATCTTCTTGTACACTCACTAACATGCCACCACCACATTAAAGTCAGTGGTCCTGTGGGGGTCCTGACCATTCAAGAAAAGAGTGAAAAGGCTAACAAAGCATGTAGAGAAACAGGTGAGCTGCAGTCTACAGTCTATAAAACCTATATGGTAGGTGGAGCCGATAAAATGAACATGTAATGAAGTGACCTATCATGTCCAAAAGTATGCAGACAACCCTTCTAGTTATCTCCTCTTTAAAGGCAACTACAGTGGTGGTCTGTGTTTAAAACGCTTCAAATTACCAAGAATTTTTTCTGTTGTTGTTGACTGTAAATAATCCAGAATTTGTCCTATTTTAGAAGCGCGCCACTTCTAAACTAGTAAACTTAAAATCATTATGTTTATTAGTATTTATTCTAATGTCGTGTAATGTTTGCATTTATGGGCTGAGATGAAATGTTTAACCTAAAAGTCTACCCAGACATTTTGCATAGCAGTGTATACACTATATAGCGGGGCCCAAAAGTTTGAGACCACAATGAAAATCTGGGATTAAACTTGGAAATATATAACAGCAAATATTAGTATTTTTTAAATGTGACAACAAATAAAAGTTACAATAAGTAAAATGATGGAGAACATTTCAAGTCTCTTGTTCCATTGAGCGTGTTAAGGCCTTTGTACAATACGTTAGAACTTTTTTTGGGCTTATCTCATCCATTGAAGCAAAGCCTCCAGATGACTGTCTGGAGAATTAGATCTACTCATCAGTGTCTTTTGCACAAACTTGGGTAGTCGGTGCCTCCTGTCCAGACATGCTGTCATTAAAGCAAACAGCGGACTAGCCAAACAAAAAGTGAAAAAAAAAGAAAAGTGTATTATACTTTCAGATGTTTCTACTTCTCAGTATAACATCATTTGGAATGAAAAAAAAAACGTTCTTTAAATTAGACAAAAACGTGAAACAGAAGCATTTTCAGCAGTGGTCTCAGACTTTTGAACCCCACTGTATACGGGCAAGTGTATATGTGCTTGCATGTATGTGCGTCTGTGTCTCTATGCATGTTTGCTGGGCGTTTCTGTTTACATTCACCTGTCGGTGTGTGTGTGTGTGTGTTTGTGTGATTGAGTACTGATGGCTGGAGCAGGTACTATACAGTTGGCTGGATTCCAGAGTTCTTGCAGCACTGAGTCACACGACTGATAGCTATCTCTCTCTCTCTCTGTTTTCTCTATGTGTCTCTCTCGGCACTGCTTTTCTTACTCATATACTGCACAAAACAACCCCCACCCCTCTCTCTCTCTCTCTCTCTCTCTCTCTCTCTCTCTCCTCTCTCTCTCTCTCATTCTCAGTGACACACACGCTGTTCTCTCAGTAGAGCACCCATTTCCACGGCAGCAGCACACGGCCCTGGGGAGCGAGAGAGAGAGGAGTAGAGAGAAGAGCAAACCCTCTTGGCCGCTTGCCCCGCTCGCTCCCACGTTTAAAAATTAACAACCTGCTACATTATTTAATCAGCCGAAGTGCCTCGCTCGTTCGCTCCTCTTTTTGCTCTCTTCTCTGTCACTCTCGTGCTGTTGTTGGCGTCGCTTAGCACTGGACTGTCGGACTAAAATGGATATCTATTATTGGATTCACCGACAGTTTCTTTGGACTTTGCCTTGCCATTATCTGTTCGCTACACCGCTGCAGCTAAGAGGAGCACCTGCTCTCACCAGACAGTGACTGTGGATCAGCTGTGTGTTTGTATATGACAGCAGAACGTCTTATCCTGTAGGTTGGAATTCTCCACTGATGATTCAGATTCATTTTGAGGAGAATTGTCGTTCTAGTCATTCTTGTATGCTGTTAATAATTTATATTCACATTATCGTAGATTGGAATGATGCCAAAAATTCCTTTTTGAAATTCCTATTCTTTTTTTTTAATGATTTTTGAGGATTTATTATGCTCATGGGTCGATGCTTATATCTGTTTTTGGAGGATTTCAAGATTTTGTGGGTTGGACTGTCCCAGCACTATTTTCATGCTCCTGATGTTTCCTTGTGTTTTCACGCCTTTCAGATGAAAAGGAGGAAGTCGTCTTGGGCAGTCTTCCTCTCCTCAGCTTCAAGATCGGACCGGTCCAGCCTTCGGACAACATCAGTCGCAAGTTTGCCTTTAAGGTGAGTGAGCGCTGGGAGGATGTTGAGAGGGGCTTGTGTATGAGAGTAGTAGTGAGTTGTGAAGTGAGGATTGTATCAGTTCAGCGTGTACAGTAATGGCTATTAAACAACATGCCTGGCATGCTGACAAAACCACAGTAGTCTATATTTAAACTTGTGGTGTTGCACATATACACACGAGAACAAATGTGGGCTTTGTGCACGTGTGTGTGTTTGCGCCGGAGTGTGCCAGAGGAGCGGATACACTGTCACATTCAATTCCCTTCCTGATCTCCGGGGACTAGCTTTGGGATGTACTCCGTTATGCGGCATGCTTGTCTACACTGTACTACTTCTGAGGCTGTTACGTAGTACATGTCATGCAGTACTCACTGTCCTGTCCTGCAGGTGTAGACAGATATAAACATTTGCACTGGTCACTCGAGCCAAAAAGAACTTTTTGCCAGAATAATTGAAGCATGTTATATTTTATATGGCTAATCATCTTGAATTGGTTCAAAATGAAAGCATATTTCAAACTTTTAGCTTGACTTGGACTCAAGAAAGGTGCTGCTTTGATAAAGGAAATATGCATTAATACATTAATTAGCTTTGCCATTGCGGTGAACTTGTTGATACCCTCTGCTAATTTAGTCTGTCTTGATATCATCTGATCTAGGTTATGTATAGCTATGTGTAGCTGCTTTAGTGATACTTTAGTGTGTAATGTCAGCCTATTTTATTTCAGAAACCTTATTTTATTTCAGACCTTACTTTATAGACTGGTATTAGCAAACTTGCCAATAGAACAGCATCTATGACACAGGGTGGATCAGCTGGGTGGGGTCGACCACCATCATGGTCACCACACCATCCTATTAGCTGTAATGGTTTGTTAAAAAGAAAAAAAAGGAGACAAGTGACCATTCAGGTCTGGCATTTTTCATGGCCAAAGTGTGAAATGTGTCCAATGGGAACCGGCAATAGGCACTGTCTACCACTGCTTAGCTTCTTTTTTTTTGGTTTGTTTTGCTAAAAACAGGTTTTCCTGGTGTACGCTGAAGACCTAGTTGTCATTCCGCTGTTTGTTTCCTAGTCCTGATCCTGGTGTGCACATTTGAATGCTTTTCCTACTCTCACAATGCCCATTTTCAAGACTAGCCAATGAATTGCTTCAGGTAATTTCAAGTGAGGAAAACACTTCATGCCGTACGCCTTGAGATTAGGTAAGAAGAGGGTGTCAAAAGTACATGGAATATACGGTACATGGCTATTAATGGGTAGCATAGCCTAAACTCATACTCAAGTAAAACTAATAGTAACCTAGCAAAAAGAATGTGAATAGGAATCATAAGTACTACAGAGTACTGCAGTACTTGTAACTACATCCGTCGCCTATGTAGGAACTGAAGTTTGTTAGATGTTTTTTTCTCTTTTTGGGCCCCTATGGGCTATTATGAAATGCTAATTTTCGAAAGATAACAACAGCAAAGCAGACCAGGTTGTGAAGCAACCAAATAAGAAAAAAACGAGCCCCTAAAAATATATTTGGAACCCAATATGAACGGTAACTAAAGTGGAACTGAGTAAACATTAGATTTCTTTCCTCACAGACACACTCTTAAAATATTATCATTTGAAAAGACAAAGTACAAATCTACCTTTTACTGTATCTGAGTAAACAGAGTCACTGCCCACTTCTACCGTTAATAATTAATGCTATTAGTTATGAGTCAGTTAAAATATGCAGGTCGTAAATCAGGTATTTCATCTTCAGTAAAGGGGAGCAATGGAGTGTCCATTGGCAGATATTATTGGAGAATGTGTTGCGTGAGCCTCCAGGTGTGTTCCATGAGTTGCCTCAGCGTGTGAAGAATGCGAAACTGTGTTTATAGCACTGGGTGCTGTTTTAGGCTTTGCCCCTTGGCTGTGTTGGTCTCTTGGGGGCAGGGTGGGGCTTTTAGCAGGTCTGGACAGGCTCACAGTGACTTGATGAAACCGTTTTTTTTTTTTTAATGAGCTCTAACCCATAGCAGTTAAGCCATAGTCAAGGCAGAAACTTAACGTTGATGACCTTTGACCTGGCCTTTGAAGGGTCAGGGGGTGGAGAGGGGCTTCGCCATCATAAAACGCCATTTAAAGCTGTTTACTGTCTCCCTGAAGGAGTGTTGAATGACTCCTGAAAATGCCGAATTTTGAAGTAATCATACATTTTACAACCATCTAAAAACATTTTCATATTTGGTACTAGGCATTTTTTCCCCAGGCATGAGTCTGCATTTAAAAGGTCTTATCTGTTTCTGTAGTGTATAGTTGATTACCAATAATCCAGGAACAGATACTTGGCACTCGAGCCTATGAATCTAGCAGCCAAAATTAGGAATGTGTGGCCAAAATTATAGAAACATATTGATTGTATGTTAGTGGATGCACTAACTACTCTGTGGCACAGTGGACAGCAGGTGACTTAATAAGGACAGTCCCTGAAATACAACTGTGTTGTTAACTATCAGGAGAAGAGAAAAAAAATCTGTACAAGACGCTAAAAGTAAAACCCATTCCACTACGAGTTGTGTACAAAAAACGAGTTGTGTACGATATACAGTTAGGGTATGTTAGGGTAGGTTTCAGCAACTACAGTCTCTGATAGGATGAAGTCACTTGAATGACATGCAAAATGAGCAATCACAGAACATTTAGTTCTGCATGGACACAACAAAAACAAGCTCACATTAACTAAAATAAGGTACTGGTCATCAAACAACATGCACTTAACTTGCTCCCCATGACCTCAAATGCACAAATTGCTTCTTAAAATGGGTTAGCATGAAAGTTTCCAGGTTCAGCAACTAGGCCTAAAGGTACCAGCTACCAGCATTGGAGCTTAACAACACATATGTTTGTTTTCCATCAGACTGATAACTCCAGCAGTGTGGATAGCTAAAGGCAGCTTACGTTCTTTGTGAGAGGAGATTCTGAGAGCTGTGGGGATTTTCACTGGTACTTGGCGCTTTCTAAACTTAACAGTTGAAAGTTAACAGAGAACGGAATGCTTTGTAAATGTGGCAATATCTTGCAGAATTGTTTCTGACCCAGGTGTAACCTAGACAGCCTTGCCAAGATGCTTGCTGGTGGCGGAGGTCTGGAGAACCATAGAAATTTTGAGCAACATAACAAAAATGGAGTCATGGACTTCGCAGGACTTCAGAAAACTCTACAGGATTATAGGGTGTTATGACTCCTCTCCAGTGACACATGGCTTTATTGTAGTCTTCAGGAAAAAAGACACAACAGCTTTCAATATCTGATCTGTAGATCGACATGGAAATGTTCAAGCCAAATTCAACAACCATGTTGTTAATGCCATAATAATGTGATCAGTGAGTAGAACATCAACCTTGAAGTGTCATCACTGAGTAGTAAAGTTTACAAGTGCAACCCCTAGTTCATGTCAGACAGTCTGTGTTAAGTGTTTGAGGATGGATTCATACCCAAATCAGTTAAGAGTGCTTTCCACACGGATGAATGGGCCCAAACATGACTTCCTTCATGAGCTGCCACTGTCGAAAGTAGGAAGTGGTGTCTGGAACACTCACCATTTTTTAATATGGTAATGAAAATTAGTCAGCTATTCTTTTAAATGTCTAGTCAACTAGTAAAAATAATTAGTTATACAACATATAATATCGTATATACATCATATTTACTATTAACAAACATGCTTTGGTAGCAAAAACTAGTCAGGTATTATGTTAGCTCTGTTTATGTTAGCTGTAGAGGTGGTTAACCACTTTCATCTAAATCAGTTTTGAAGAAATTCAATCTTGAACAGTAAAAATACGTTTTTGAGTTTTTGTATTTAGTAATTGATATTTGGCTGATAAAACTTGATCAACTTGTCTAGTGATTTGCCAGTTCAATGATGGTACAACACTTTGCATTGTTAGTGGTCAAAATGTGAAATTGTGTAGTCAGGCTCAGCCAATGTTGACCCATGGCAGACTTCTCCTACTTTGAGAAGAACAGAAGACTTGTTGACTCTTTTAACACCCTTATAATAGAAGATGCTTCAGCAGCATTGTAACTGTTGTCCATATTCAAATGTTTCCAGCAGAAATGGCAGATAGAGATTAGATTTAAAAATGCTTGAGGCCTTCAGTATGTACACTATGTCATGGTGAGCCAGCCATGAGTTGTGTCATGTTTTATAAAAATGACATTGACTCATCTTCATCCCTTTCAGTGAAATCACATCACCAGAACCCCAGGAGTGTTCCCTGTTTATGGCATCATGATAAACTGTCCTGAACGGATGTGATGTCATCTTGCAACACCCAGGCAGCATTTTTCAAACTCTCTCTGCACAAAGTTAATAATTAAGCAGAACACTGTGTCTGGTGTGTGTGTGTGTGTGTGTGTGTGTGTGCATGTGTGTGTGTGTGTGTTTGGGTTTAAACTGTGTACAGAGAGCGAGCGCTGTGTTCACTCAGGCAGAGTCAAAATGTCTGTCGGTTCCACGTCTCGGGTTGCCTTTACAATAACCCCTCCAGCACCTCTGGCGTTTGCGCACCTTTCTCTCATTCCTCCTATTCAAGCTGCTTTTCCACAAGGTAACGTCTCCTGTTATATCTAATTCTGGTCAAGCACGGTGTAACCAGAACTAGGGATCAGCCCGAGGCCATTGAGGATTTGTTTGCTCTTTTTTTTAATGAATAGCCAGGATATCTCATTTCTTATAGTGCTATTTCCGTGCTGGTACTGCATGTTGGTCATTTCATTATGATGTTACCTACAGGTGTAGTCTCAAAGCCTCTGTTGAATTTGTCACAGTTTGTGTTTTATAGAAAAGTTGTAGGGCTGTCACGGTCAGTTATTGTCATTTTGATTCATTTTAATCATAATCAGAGTTTTAAAAAGGTCCAATCAAAAAATGTATGCTTACACGAATAATAATAATCATGCAGAGCCTTTCAGAGAAACAAACTAAGAAAAGGTAAACAAGGAGATCCTTAAAAAGACTTCGATTAGCTCCATCCATTTGAATGATTTAGCTATTTAGTTTTCCATGCCATTACTGATAAACCTTTAAATGTAACATTCCTTTTATATATATATATATATATATATATATATATATATATATATATATATATATA
>CM067494.1:19446655-19722857 GCA_034552555.1 Semaprochilodus insignis
TATATATATATATATATATATATATATATATATATATATATATATTAACGATGAAACTTCACAAGTTTCAAGCTAATTTGCAAGGTTTGTCTGTATGTATTAATAATACATTTGAAATACTTATGTATTGAATACTTATGTATTGAAACATATCAAATATATTGCATAATTATGAGCCCACCTAACAGCCCTACTACTCAATTATGAAATTTCTCAAAAGGAATATTGATGCACGATTCTACGTTACATTTAAACAAAGTCATTCAGGCTAGTTTGGTGTGAAATTTGCTGTTCTAGAGAACCAGAAGAGTCAGCTCTCTGTAAAGAACATGACGTTTCTCAGGAAAAATACTGAGACAGGCGTGTAACCTTAAAATTGATTACTGTCAGTATGAATATTTGGGCACCGCTGGTCTAATGCCATGTTTTGTTGATTTTCTTAATAAGTTAACAGATCTCTGCACAGTTACGTTCTATTTATTGAATTGAACATACTGAGAAACAATAAACCGTAAAATGTGGCCTCTGTAGAAGTTAGGGCACATTTAATATTTTATGTTCTGTTTTTTTCCGAATTAAGCTCCAGTGCATGCTGATTTATTTAGAATATACATTTTAACATTGTTTTAAAATGTAGTGTTCGTGGCAACCCTGATGTGTTCAGTGCTGCTGAAATGGAAGGCTTAATCTTTTTCCTCTGGCAACTAATCAAAATACATGGTCGAGATGCTGAACCAGGAGCACAGATCTGTATGAAGCCGTATTCTGGGTGAAAACATGGCTTCGTAGTAAGTAGTGATGTAGTCCAGTGCGTCTGTGCTTTGCCTGCACTTGCTTTGCCCCAGGCTCATCCTCTGAAGGCACATACAAAATATATTACGCTGCTGTTCTGGTTGCTGGGCTGCTAACTGTGTGGTTTGTTCTTTTTTTCTTTCTTTTATCTCCCCCTACAGTTTTGGATTTTCTCCCTACCCCTCTCTCTCTCTCTCTCTCTCTCTCTCTCTCTCTCCTCCCCGGAATAGCACTACTTGAATATTGATGAAGAGGGGTTGCGTAACTGCAGTGAGGCGGCATCTTAAGCTCTTTCAGCAACTTGATACTCTGAATGAAGCAATGTGTTTGTTTAATAAGCTAAATAGTAGTAAAAAGCAAAAATCATGTGAGGTTGGTAACTGAATGGGTCGCTTTAGATGGCAGGCTTTATCTGAGACACTAACATTCCAAATATGGCTGCTTTTCAGCACAGTATGCTACTGATCACGTAATCTTGATACATTTATAAGGTAGCAAATCAAGGTGCTATTTGATTGGGAAAGCGTTTATAAGCTGCAGCCAGATTTGCCAGATAGAGGCTTTTGTTGGCACACCTCTACTATAATCACAACAGGATATCACAGGTGTGGAGGATTTTATGGATACCTTTTTTGTGAAAAGCACTTTGAGACCACCAGGTTGAGGAGCACTGGTTTATAGCCAGCGCATAATACTGACCTGGCAGTCTACCGTGCACAACAATTATGGATTGTAGCTATTATCTTTGTGTCTTGTAAGGTGTGAAATTTGAATATATATTGCATAATTATGAGCCCTGCTTCTCAATTAAGAAATTTCTTAAAAGGAAATTCCAGCATTTATTCAATATTGCTGTATAATTAACGTGTTAGAATGTAAACACAGTCATTCAGACTGGTTTGGTGTAAAATGTGCTCTTCTAGAGAACTGAAAGCAAATGTGCTTCTGACACATTTGATACCCTCAGCTGAACAGTCCCTGTAAAGAGCATGAAGTTTCTCTAGAAACGATACTGAGAAAAGCGTGTGACTTTAAAATTGGACAGTGACATATCAGTCAGATACTATCCAAAACCCACATGGACAGTTACACCATGACGGATCCCAGGGTAGAAGTGCTGATGGGTTTGTTTTGTGAATGAGAGTGGTGTAAACAACAGATGAATCTGATCCCGGAGCCTTCCTGCACTCATGCTTTATGGTCGCATACCCAAAAAAACAGGTCTGGTCCCAGGGCATGATCCCATGGGAGGAAGACTGATAAGAGACCAGTTACATCTTGCTTGTGTCTGACAGCAGCCTGTACTGAATTTATGACACATTCCTGACCTCAGTGGTGCAAGTCTGCATAGCAGCTGTCGAATGATGCTTGGAGTGTTGCTATTTCAAATTCCAGTCCGTTTATTGTATATGTTTGGAAATCAGCAAAGCTTCATGAAATTGATAAACAGTAATTGCAGTGTGCTCTGGATATCCTTGATCATATCCAGACAAGATGTACAATCACTTTATTGGCCAAGAGCACTTTGTTAATTCATAAGAGCCCACAGTGACGTATGTGTCACAAGTCCTTAAAAAGTTATTTATGCAGCTTTGGCCTACACTTAAACTTGTGGGGTCCCTAAGTGAAATGTACTGAACATCCTGGATGCAGTCACATGACAGTTTGTGAATTTGTGAACATTTGACCTTATTTACAAAAGTGGCAATGTGCTTGGTTAGTGTATGAGACAAAACCAGATTATTTTAAAAGCTTGTCATGTGTATCTATAAGGTGTGTTCCAACTCATTTAAAAGATTGTAATGTTGCAAAAACATGTTCTATAAAACCCATTCTGACCTCATTTATAGAACAAAATGATGAAAAACAAGTTGTGAAATGGTCGTTGAGACATATGTTACCTGTATTTTGATCATAGTTACAAAATGACCTCTTTGTCATAATGATCTTTTATAATCCTACATCTGATCCCTCATTATTTTCCTTTAAGGGGAAATGGGTCTGGACTTATATGGGTTAAACTGGCACAGACTAAATGAAAAATATCCAGTACCAAAGTTTAACAATATAATATGACACACAGCCACAAAGAGTATGCAAACTAAATAAATGTACGGGATATTTACAACAGCAATCGAGTGATATAGGACTGTAATAGGTGCTATTAAGGAACAGATTAATGGATACTGCTACTCATGAATGCATTTTTGTTTGCCAACCAGCTCAGCAAGTTGCTAAAGGATTAGCAGGTTCCTCCACTGGAATCATGTATTCAGATACAGGGTAGATGTGTAAAGGGTTAAAAGCTTCAAATGTCAAAAGTAATATGAATATTGGTTCTCTACATGATAAACACTACAAATTGTTTATTTTTCCTATTCTTTATGTTTGTTCATATTGTTGTAGGAGGGGATTGCAGGCAAAACAAAACAAAACAAAAAACAAAATCATATAGTTTTCATTGGGATAGTTGAATTTATACTTTTGGGTAATATGTCATATGTAATGCCCAAGTTCTCTTTGCAGCAACAGCTAAAGAAGCAACAGCTAAAAAGGCCGTGCCCATTCTTTACATTATGTATGTCAGAAAATCCAATTCACTGGAATAATTGTTTTGAGATCATGTTAGGATCAAATATGTACAGATTTTTTGATCATTTTGATTATTCACACCTGCATACACAAATATGTGCGAAATGTCAGTGTGGCGTGCATGGTGGGTGTATACAGTAACCTCAAAAATTAAATGTAATAAAATTTTTTTAGTATTTAGTTCCTCCAGACGGTGTATTTATGACAGCTTCCATTCTTTTCAAGAGACTTGTTTTCGTTTTTTCAAAGAAATCTGCAGCAATACTGTTTCGCCCAAAGTTCCAAAATTCCAAAATTCCAAAGTTCAGCCATAGACGTTGGTTGTATTTTATGCAAGCTTATTTGGCTTATTTTGTTAATACATTGTACTTTGTTGTTAAAAGATCACAGATTAGAAGAATTTGGGGTGGATTTCTGAGGGGTCATAACCATATCTGTGACAGATTTCCCCCTAATCCAATATGTATTTTTACTATGACATCTCATCTGACCCCATAAAATGTATGCAACTGTATATATTATTATCTGTATATATGTCTTATCCGTCAAAGATGAAAGCTTTAAATCTGACAGTGACAGTTGTGTGTTGTGTATCACCTCTTATTTTTAAAAATGTATGTATATATATGTGTATAAAGAAAAAAGAAACGTCCCAGAATTACTTGGAATGTACAGATGTACAGGCTGAGAATCTGTACTGAAGTAAGGTTGCTTGTTCTGTAGCTACAGCCTTGCTGGCCTGTACTGGGTGCTGCTTACGGCAATATGGGTCTGCTTTCCAAGGCCTGCTGTTTGCTGGGTACCCTGACTTGTGTGTGGGAGTGAGCCATCACTCTTATCCGCCACGTGGGCAGTGTGTTTACTCGGTATGGAGCTGAGACCCCTGTGCTCTCAGACAGTCCACAGACAGTGGAGGACAGTTTGTGTGTGCGTGTGTAGCAGATAGAGGAGACTGAGCGCACACATGCAGTCATCTTCCTTTAAAGTTGCCTAGTCATTATTTGCTGCAGTAATCAGTAATTACCCTAGGCTTGCCTCTATATTCTTGTTGCTGTTTGTGCTTGTGTGGCCAACTGCTTTGTCAACAAGTTAGTGGACATCAAACAACGAGCCTGGGCTTCCCCATCCATGCTTTGTTGAGTGTCTGAGTGTGTTTTTCCACTAGGACTGAACAATTTATGACCTGGCCAATTTCAATTGATATTGAGATCCTAAAGTTTTTTCCATATTGGAGTAAATCCTTCCAACATAGCACCAATATTTGAAGGTGTGTTTTGTATTGTAATATATATACTGCTGCTACCATCAGTCAGCACCTGTTTGCATCGGTTCCAGTAATACAGAGGGACAGAACATCATTATGTTTAAAGTAGTACAACAATAATAATCCGAGCCTTTTAAAGGGCAATTTACATGTAAGATCATTCTGAGAGGTATGAGTGGTTAATGCACCATCCTAGAGATACTCATCAACTCGTAATGGTGGTGATAGGAACCAGGTATCTGGCTCCTAAAACTACCTGATGCCTGATGCATTGTTTTACAGTCATTATACAGGAATGTTGTTTTGGTATAAAGACTATTTTTAAAAATCTGCTTTAGGAGAGTTGCATGCTGGGGCAAGGAAAACATATTTACCACTATGCTACTATTATTACCATTACATATAAAACACATGTAGGTTCACTGATTGTTTTGGTAAGTAAAATGGCTATATTTGGTTTGGGTTTGAGTTTGGAAAAGTGGCAGTTGCCGACAACAGGAAATCTTACACACCCATCATCAAAAGAATAGTGGCACCAAGAAGGAAGTGTCGGATTGCAACGCATTGCAATGCGGAAGGAAGATAAAGGTTACCAGGAACAACAAATGATGAAAGAATTAGACTGATGTATATTTGCTGAGCTACACATACAGAAGTAGTGTCTCTCGGTATGGTGTCGGGCCGCCATATTTGCTAACGTAACGTGCCAGACGTCTCAGCATGGAGTTCTAGAGGTTCCTAATGGTGTCCTGTGATAATCCATCCAATGCAGCTTGAATATTCTCACACAGTTCCTGCAGATTTTGCGTTGGGGGAGAAGGTGGAGTGACACCAGGCCTTCTGGGCATGTTATAACAAACAGCTCATCTTGCCGCTGAGAAAGGCTGAAAGATTAATCGTTTACATTGGTCAGAAAAATCACAATTAGATATTTTGCCCACATTGTTCAGCCCTAGGGCTGAGCAAGGTGCCTCCGCACACGGATTCATTGATCGTCTCCACCTAGACAAAAGCGGGACTCGTCACTGAAGATGGCCCGCTGCCATTCGGAGTCACTCCATGACAGTCTGACAACATTGCAGTCTTTGGCGACACTGACATGGTGTTTAGGGCAGTCATCAGAATGGTCTGCATGCTTGTAGTCCTGCGTCGTGCGGCCGTCTGCCAGTAGTGCTGGCACTAACAGAATGATTCATGGAGGGCATCACTGCTCGCTGAATGTCTGCAATCGTGGCAGCTGGGTCATTCAGGTACAGTGGTTAGGCCTGTTTTTGTGTGTGAATGTGAAACTTGAATCATTCGCATGTCTCACAATGTCAAACCTACCCACCAAGTTTCATTCCTGTGGGTTGATTCCTTCTGGGTGCAACTATTTATGCAACTATTTATATAATGATGAGTGTAATTCATTAACACACTGCTTAAATAAAATGGCATTTCATTTTTGGCCATGTTCAATTATATTTGCTTATTTTAATGATTAGAGTTTTTTTAGTGGTATCAGCTTTAGTAACAAAGTGGTCATATCGGTCAGGCCACAGTCTCCTGTTTACCCAGAAGACCAGCTGTATAGCTCACATTACCTGTTGTGCTAGGTTGGAATATACGCCCTGCAAGCTCTGTGACATTTGGTGAATGGGTGAAACGAGTGTCGTGTGGCGTTACCATTTCCCCAGGCTGTATTTATCCACTCATCACTCCAATGTCTCCAGCATTGGCGCTTATCAGGAAGCATCAGGATCAAACACAGGAGACTACAGTGTGTTACCCACGCATGGTTGATGAAATATAACTACCTGGGTGGAGTTACCGACTAAAACACAGAGAGAGAATGAGGGGCTTTCAGGTTCTGACATGGAAGTGGGTAATGTCAGTGCCACAGAGATAGGCCTTAGCTTGCCCCCACTGACCAATTGCCCTTTCCTTACCCTGGGGAGGTTGTACTGGAGCACAAAAGTGTACAGCTGTTGCTGTTGGCATGACCAAAGGACTCAGAGAAGTCAAGCCCTTTTTTGTTTCATTCTGCTCTGCTCTCAGTCTGATGTTTCCCTCATACTATCTCTCTCTCTCAGATGGACTGACTGCAGTACATTCCACAAAAGTGGATGGCAGCTATCTGACAGATGCTGTTTGAGATATGACTGGTTTTCTGTGAATTGGAAAGAGGAAAGACTGCCATGACTAGCTGGGGAGAGATTGTCTGAATTGCTTTTGTCACGTGGGGACCGGTTGGAGCAAACTGTTGAAAAAGGCAGGTCTATTGTTATTGACAATGAGTGAAATTATAAGATTGTGACATTTTCACAGTAGCTCTAAAAAACAGTTTCTGTGTACATTTTTTTAATTCACTAACATGGATGGAATATATTTGTATGATGTTATAAAAACAGGAGCGAACTGGATTTCATCTTTGTAAGTGAGCAAGCAAAACCGTCTTTATGAGTACGTTTATGTGACATCATTTATGTGTCAGTCTTTTATCATGAAAGTTCGTGCCATCCATTTTATCTTTTGTTCACAGCAAGGGGTCTCTGCTCCCTGTTGACCCCTTGTCGCTCACTAGCAGCTCAGCACAGCATCACATTTCACACATGATAACAGAGTTAAAGGGAAAAATATTTCATTTTATTAAATCTGTTAAAAATATCCAAGTCATTTTCCATTCCAGCAGCTACTAGGAAGCCTTAAGAAAGGGACTGCGATGACAGTTGAGATATGCCACGGAATGGGAGTGCAATTTCTTTTGGCAGTGAATGATTTTTTTTTTTTTCTTCCTTTTGTTCTTCAAATTCTTTCCAGCACAGCAGGTGTGTGGAGGTGAAAAGTCTAGAACTCTGGCCAAGTGGCTAGCTTACTATGCTTCACAGGACAAATAAAACAGACCTTAAGCAGGAATTAGCCAGAAGGGTGATTAGGCCTAGGACATTCCCCATCTTCTTTAAGTCCAGTGTAACTCCAGATCGCCTGACAGCAGTTTTCTTTTACAATGCTGTTTCTTTTAGTGACCCCTGGGGCCAAGACTGCCTATTTTCCCTTCAGCTCTGAATGTTTTTCTTGGACGCGCAGCAAGCTGAAAGCATCCTGAAGGGTTTTGGCCTTAAAGCAAATAAAATGGCTATTAGACTCAGAGGATATGATTCATCGTTGCGTCTGCTATAGCGCATTGCCATAAATGTCAGCGCTGCCTCAGCCTTGTCCAAACTGTGGTGCTAATACAGAACGGATAAGAAGAGCCTGTGGGTTTCTGTCCAGGTGACATGCGAAAACTAAAACCGCCTTTCTTTCACCTCCTGGTGATGAATAGATAGGGGTAGGCTTGTTCCTGCCAAGGCCACACCTTGGTGCCAGTCCCAAAGGAACAACAGAGCACTTGGCACTGCATAAGACAACAGGCTGGACTCTGATTACCCCTAGCCTGCTTCTACGGCCTTCTTTCATATGTGGAAAAGCAGGCCAGGTCTGATGCCCTGTTGTATAGTCAGTATAATATTTGATTGTGTACTATGGAGAAAAGCAGGGTTGTGTAATGTAGCCCGTAATGATCTTCACCACTGCTGGTTTTAAGTCACCTACCAGCTTAAACTATGTGCAGCACTCCCTGGCACAAGCTGCTCCTGCTTTAGCTTAGATGTGTATCAGTTTGTTGATCCTTCCTGGCTGGCTGTGGCATGCTAGGCCTCTGATCCGTCAGTAGAAGATATAGAGCACAGATTCGCAAAAGGAAACAGGCTCCCCTCGCAAACGCAATGGGGAGACGTATAGGCTGTTTCTCTTCACAGCCTGGTGGTGACTGCTGTCTTCATTTAGGCTATAATTAAGCCCTGTTGCCTATATATAGAACAGCGGAGGCAAACAAGCTAGACAGCGTCTCTCGACGTTAACAGCTCTTGGATCATTTCACTCTCGCAAATGGAAGTTGTAGCAGGAAATAGGTTTGTTTTGGATGTCTCTTCGATGAACGGGGATGGATTGGGAGAGATGGGATGGGAGAGGGAGCCAACAAAGGCTTAGTCTGAGAAAAAGATAACAGGGCCAGAATAAAAGGATGACAAGTAACATTGATGGATATTCCTCTCTGGCTAGTTCCTGTGTCTTTCTTTCTTTGTAAACTTGTTTATCTAGACACATCCTCATCAGTGAAAAAGCATATAGTCGTCTAACGGAACCATGTACAGAGGGCTCTAAGTTTGATTCGAATCTTTTAATTTTGCATAACTTTTTTTTTCATTAAGAATATTATGATCAGGTTAGCAATGGCACGCTTTGCCTACTGACAGCATACACTAGTGTTGCCATGGACACCTCTGATGAGGAGTGCTTCTGAACATGTGCTTCAATGGAATGATAAGTCCTTTTTAATGAAAGGCCTTAACAGTGTCAGTGTCACAAATGTGCTTATATTTGAATAGTGACATCAAAATCTTGAATGATGATATGTCAAGTCTTCTATGTTTAAAATCTTTCAAAATTCTACATCTTTATGTTTAAATGGAAAAAAATGATTGTGGACTATTAGATCCCAATGTATTTCCAAAATAATGATAATAATTATATAATAAATAATAATAATAAACACTACAAATGTAGCTGTTAATTGATGTTCATGTAATGAGTTTTTATTCAAGTGATTTTGAACCATTTATGTTTGTCCATGCATCATGAAATGTTCACACAATTTAAATGGCAGCTGCTGTGCTATTGTAAGGTAGAAAACTTATGACAGAAGTGTACATGGTTTTGCTAAAACAGTGACAAAATGCATCTTGCTACATTCAGAGCTGTTAAAATGGCAATGTATGACATTACAGCACAATAATGTTAATTAATAATCCACAACATTGTTATATGTCCTTACAAAATGAAAGTAATAATATGTGCACTCCAGCAAAAAAAAGGTCATACGTATGTGTGGAACTTGTTAGAATGCTGTTAGTGTTAGTAGACAGTGAAGCGTGATGCATGTGACTGTACAGGATAGGAAGGCAGGAACTGGCAGAAGTATAAGTTTCAAAGGAGCAAACATATAACGCACCAACACGGAAGCATGTTCTCCAACTAGGGAAGGATTTATATGAATACCATGTATCTAAAAGAAACACATTCATAACATGTTGTAGTGCATCCACAAAGCTAAGGATTTAAGGATTGTTAATTGCTTTAGAAGTGCACCACACATTTATATTGTGCCAAGGCAATGTAATGTAACACACTGCAATGATATGTAATGATATAATATGTCTATATCCATCTATGTTCTACTCTATACTCTATACTCTATAATCTATATTGTCGTTTATCCACACTGTCATTTATATATATATTATAGTTATGTATAATTAGTTAGTTGTTGACAGCTCAGAATGTGTTTATGGTTAGGCAGGTTTTTATAACCCACGATGTTGACACTGATAGTGCAACTTATAAAGCATCATGTTAACAAATCATAATGTATAATACACATGGCTATTACACAGTGCAAATATTATGTAAGCAATTCAAAATGTCTTAAATCAAGTCACTATGTCTAATAGTTGTTATTTTGAGATGTTGTAAGAATATTATAAGGTTATTTAACCTATTTCTTCAGGTTTTTACTTGATTTATGTAACTTTATCTATTGGCTATCAAAATGTTATTTTAGCAGATTATTGTATTTGTTTAGATAAATAATGCAGATTATTTTGCTTATTTTAAGAAATAATATTTCAAACAGTTTGCCAATGGATAATGGCACATACAACTACTAAAACTACTTACAGAAATAAGCTGAAGAATCCTATAGTCTTTCTATAGTATGTCTCATAATAAGAAATATTAGATACATTGACTAGATTTTAGGTGTTTTCGCTTGTTGAGATATGAACTTTTATAAATATATATATGAAACCACTACAGTGTGTTTTAAAACATGCCAATATGTGTTTTTTAATGATTCTTATAGACATGGAATTTATAGAAAGTTATCCCAACACTAGATGTCAGCTTAGTTTTACAAGCCCGTAAAATGAGCTACAAGTTAAGGGAGGCACAGCAGGTTCTAAAGGGAGAGGCCTGGTGTACAAGAACAAGAGCGGATCTCTCTATACCTGCTTTTTGAAAAGGCACACGGGTATGAAGATGCCTCGCGAGAGCGTGGCAAGGCCGGCTAATTTCATGTACGACCGGTTTTTCTCTAGATTCTCTGTGTTGAGCAACAATGTGAATGCGAACACTTGAGATGACTTATGTTTTGGCCCTCTGGCCCCGATCACCGTAGTTCCGTCATGGATGGATTGTATCGACAAAAAATGAAAGCAACTAGCAAAGTGCATGTCGCACACTTGCCTGAGAACGATGCGAACAGGAAATGAGACGCACATGCAGGTCAGTTAGTGGGATGAGGATGAATTGTATGCTGGGTTGGGGTGCTGTGGGTTCTAAGTGGTGTTATTTTTATGCAAGTGTTTTGGAGTCATCTTGAGTGCAGCCAAACCTTTTAACAATCTACAGCGTAGGAGTAAAACATTCCTCGTTCTTCTCATTCTGCTATCTGGGATCATGTATAGTTTGCACAGTCGCTCTGTGTAGGGCCCTACCTTTTATTGTACAGTCTATTCTGCTAGAAAGATCAGGATTACTACTCGGATACAAATAGCTGTATTCACAGTTGAGAACATTGCTGATCTTGTTTTGCATGGTAAATATGTCAGTGCTTCCGGAAGCTTATTTGCTCATATGCTATAAACATAATTTGGCCCCATCCCTGTGTTGTAATTGCACTGATTCATTGTGGGTATGAAACTTCTTTTGGCGCACCCTCAGATGACTAACCATAGCTGTTTTCAGGATGTCTTGCTCAAGATTAATGGAGGCAATTGCCAATAGTAGCTACAATTAAATGCCTCGCTATCAGTAAGCATGTTCTTGCCACATCTCTTGGAAGTGAAGTCAAGGTCATGACTAGTGTATTTATGTCCTGGCCACATATCTGATCAATGTTTTTCAATTATTAACTGATTCCTTGTGCAGAATTTTGCTTCAGGAAAGTCTCTGTTGCCCCCATGTGGTGGAGTGTCTGAACTGCAGTGTTTGTATGTGCTTATCCACATGTAAATTTAGGACTGACATGATGCCATGAGTGATCACTGTTCAAATGGGAAATCTACTGATGTTTTTATGTTTTCATAATTCACTTGTCTGGATGTGAACAAAGCAATTTGTCATTTGTGCACACAAATTAAGAACCACTTTTGGTTCCCTAAGCAACCTTTCAATACATGGTTCTTTAGAGAGCCATATTTGTAAATGAGATGCATGAAGTCAAAAAAAACAAGGTTCTAGGAAGATCCTTTAAAGAGCCCATATCATGACAAAAAGACATATGTCTTGATATAAAAAAGGTTGAAGGTTGTTAAAAATAAAGACATTTTTAAGTTTTGAAATGCACCTTTCACTACCCAGTTCATACAGTGCTATGCTGCAAAACCAGCCCATTTTGAATTCACGTTTTTCTTAATATAATGGGAACCATTAAATTGTAAACTTGGTCCATGGCAGTTTAGCCCCTCATAGAAGTGCTAAAGACTGTTTCATCTCTGAGTGCTTTTTTCAATGAGGTACAACACAAGAGCACATT
Organism: Semaprochilodus insignis; assembly: GCA_034552555.1. Taxonomy (NCBI): domain Eukaryota; kingdom Metazoa; phylum Chordata; class Actinopteri; order Characiformes; family Prochilodontidae; genus Semaprochilodus; species Semaprochilodus insignis. The sequence goes on from CM067494.1 coordinate 19,458,919, forward strand.
TACAATCCTACATCTGTCTGTCTACACAGTAACAAGTACGTCCACAGGACAGAGGTTGGAAAATGGCCAGTTAAAAATGAATTGCTTCATAAAGCCACAGAAATATTATAAGTGGCCATCAGGGAAAACAGAATCTTTATATTACATGAATGTCCTTTAAGCCTTAAAAGGTTCTCTACACGCACAAATCTCTTTTTATGCCATCACTCTAAGAACGCTTTGTTTTACCTTGTCTTAAGGCAATAATATAATGCAAATATTGACTTTTCATTTACTATCCAACAATCATTGAAGCTTGTCAGTTTTTATATGTAATGTTGATAATAATAATAATGTATTAGAATTTTAAAACTAAAAACTGTAAACTACAGCTATTATAAAACAATATCTCAGGCATTCAGGCAAGTTATTGGTAACAATTTCATGTAATAGATTTCAGAGGCTTTAAGCACTTTGGAGATCTGGTTCCTTTCACCACCATTGTGAGCTACTCTAATCTTACAACAGTGCACTTTATGTCAAGCTCTAAATGACTTTCTGTCCAAAGAAAAACATGTGTCTCAATTTCTGTCAATTTGCTTTTATACATCATTTGAACACAGCAGCTGCTGTTTACATTGTGTGAAAAATTAATGATTAATAGATCAAAAATAAAAGGCCCAAAATTGCTTGGGAAAAAGACTGGTTCTGTTGACATACATTAAAATGAAATTAGGTTTGCCATTTTGGAGATACTTGTTATTCTCTGGACAGTGACGCTATGGTAACAGTTTAATTATGCTGAAATTCACTGGAATTCCTCTTTAACAATGGATTCCTGTTTCAGCTGAATCTGTTTGTACCGTACACAAATGCTGATTTTTGTTCAATAATCATGCCACAAATCAACTAACTGCCTTCTTTTTTCAGGATATTAACTCTAGTAGCACAGCAGCAACAAGTGATTTAACACCGTGATTTCATAACTGTCCAGACCACACCTAACCTGCTAAGTGATCCTATAGCTGACCTTCATGTCTCACCCAGTCACCCTCACCTAGTCTCTCCCCTCTTTTCCTCATCACCCGTTCCTCTGAGGACCCCTGTGGGAGCTGGTCTGTGCCTGTAGAGACGAGCTCTCTCTAGTAGGTATTTTTTAGTGTGCACTTGTTCCTTCTGCACCTGCATGATCCTGTATGATGAGACCTGATTGACAGATTTGCATTCTAGACACTGATACTGATACTGAAGCCTTGGTTGAACACACTGCATTCCAAGGATATGTCCTAGTAATGCAGTATACATTGTTGTTATAAGTGTATGCTAAGTTACAGTAAATACAAAATCAACCATTATCAGTTAGTGTTCCGTGCAAATCTCAAGTCTGGTCCTGCATGCTTTGAAGCCACTGTTTTCTTGAAACCTCTCTTGATCTTCCAGTGTATAATGTTACATAGCTGGTGGAAATAAACTGCTTGGCAAATAAAATGCCTCTGAGACAGAATTCTCAATAGAACTCAAGACGGCTGTAATCAAGACTACCTATTGTCAGAAATATTAAACCTCTATGTCACTTGTTGCAAGTGTGCATACGTAAGGTTGGTGGTGATACGTTACTGCGTTATTGCCCGAATGCTTCAAATCAGGGCTGGCTCACAGAGCGCATTCAACTTATACAGGGTTCTTGCACGTTTGTCAAAGAGAAAACAAGAAATTGGTCCCACTTTGTATGAAGCTCATATTCAAAGCCTTTATAAATGCTCTTGTTTTGTTTATAAACTGTAATAATGCTTTATAAGCCTTTAATTAGAAACTTTAATTAATTATTTGGTGACACATTAAGTAGTAACACAAGTGTTTATGTTCATTACATTGCATTTGAAAGTACTTATAATACATATCAGCAATTATAAAAACAAGATTTCCAATTCTGTTACTGGCTGCTTTAAGTAACATTTTATGTTATTCTTTGTGACGAATAACTTATAAGGCACTATAAACTTCCAAAAGAAGTACAAAAGTGCAGACACACTATTTTTAGGCATTATTATATAAAGCAAGATTACAGTAAACACAACTATACTAGTTCAGTAACAGATATACAGTGTATTATAGAGCACAGACTGGCAGACCTACAGTAGTACAGCATTTAACATTCAGATGTAAATAACCTTAAAAATCACTATATCACAGCACTTGTGATGACATTTTAAACGTTCATAAAGTTTTGTAATATAGAATTGTTAATTATATATAGGTCACCATCTTTTTAAAAGCACCATAGTACGTTTCATGCCATCAGAAAAATATGATAGTATGTTAATACAGCCTTATGTGGTATTTTCCAGTTTATAATTATGCTTACAAAGCAATGTTACAGAGATGTGTGATATGTGATATTTATATGTGATATGTGTTTATATGTGTTTTATTATGAATACCAGCTTAATATACAGTGTTACTAAGAAATAATACTATGTAAATAAGTCAGAAGTCAATTAACTGTTAACAAAAGCAGTCAGTGTTATTGCTTAATAGAGTAGAGTAGAAGGCTGTCCCTGATTGATCTATGAGCTGTTAAATGATACAGTTGCAAACGTATGTGCCCTTAAGCAGGTTAGGCTTGCGGCGTAAGTTCTAACACTGATGTAGCCTGGAAAAAAGGTACCAAACTAAGCGCAGGTGTGAAATCTTGCTTTGTAAAGTAGACCCAGGATGCATGGCCTTTACAAAGAAAGTGCTTACAGTAACACATCCGTTCGTGCTCGGGTTATCGTCTTGAGCTTACATCATCAACATAGGCTTATGTTACTATCTTGGGCTTAAAGCTGGTCTCATGCAATTCCCATGAATTTCTCTGTATGAAATGTGTTGGGACATGAGCGCAGACCTTGCATGCTTTAAGCTTGTTTTGCATGCAGTGTTTTTTGTACTGATGTTAAGGCTGGATGGAGATACGATGACAGTTTTGGAAGCTAATCTTTCTCTCTCTCTCTTTCTTTCTCTTTTAGGTGTGGTTTGATACGGGGGACGAGGAAGGGGAGGACGAGGAGGAGGAAGGAGGTGACCTTAAGGGCAGTATTGCTTTCTGTTTACAGGTAGAACACGCCGGCACTCGTACATACTACTTCAGTGCTGACAGCCTGGAGGATCAGGAGGAGTGGATCCAAGCCATGACTGAGGCTGCCAGGGTCCACATCCCACCCCCAACTAGGTACACATACACAACATTTAGAAACACAGAGTCAGTCTTTTAAAATATGGAGGAACCAGGTGGAGGTTAGATCTCCTGAAAGAGACTTGAGTCCCCTTGAAAAATGTGAAAAAATGTTTGGGGGGAGCTGGTCTATGTGGCATTGGTAAATGTGAAAAATCTAAAGGAGATTCATTTAAACTTCAGAGAATTTCTCTGTTCTAGCTCTTCTCAAATAAGGCTTGCGCTTTGTTACAAGTTGAACTTAAAATAAAGCTGCACACGATTTAAAGCTGTCCTGCAAGAGCTTGTTTGTTTCTGTCCTGTGGTTTTATCTGCGTAAAGGTAGACAGGTGGTAGCTTTCATTATGCTTGTGTTTGTGTGGGATGTTGGTACATGTAGTATTGTTTGTCATTGCTCAATAGTTTATCGTATTGGTAAGTTCTGGATGCGACCGTTTAAGTTCCTTCCAAAACAAACATGCACATGTGTACTAGGCTCTGTGTTCACATGTTTCATACTTTTGTAATCACTGGTCGTGGATTTGCAAGTATACCAGCACATCTAAGGACACCAATTTGCAATATACAGTGCAGTTAAAAGGTTCTTGGCACTTAAGAACATTATTCAAAGTCATCAAATTAAAGGGCATCAGATGCAGTAATAAAGCAGGAAGAATTTCTTGCTTTCAAAGAAGTAGTTTTGAGCTAGTTTGGAAAAGCAAAGTTTGGTTCCCGATTTCTCATGGATCCCACCAAACATTGCATAGATTTGATTACTACCAGCGCAACTAATTCAACATAATAATATTCAAAGTATTAGCAAGCTAGCACCGAGCTGCCAGTAGTCCGAGAATTAAATGAAAACATTAAATCACCCACATCCACTTCTGGATCGAACAAAGCAGCTCTGTTTTCCTTATACACCTTATATACCATATACTGTATACCCTAGTAGTAGTGGCAGACCTGACGTTTGTTTGTTCATTTGTTCTGCAGGAAAAACTCTGGGCCCATCTCTCCAGAAGAACAGAACCACATCACAGTGACAAAAGGATCAGACATGCGCGACAACGGGGATGACACCCTGAGGCCTGATTTGCCTGAGCCTGCCAAACATGGTGTCAACGGAGTGGACACCAGAGAGACTCCCACTCCCACCACCCCCCTGCCCCCAGACATGGCAGAGAGAGGAGGACTGCCTCCTCACCATCCCAATGGGTGGGGCAACTATGGTCCACCTAATGGCCCCGGCTGCCCATCCCAGGACAAAATAAGAGAGGTGAGGGAGGTGCAGCCTGAGCCCCAGGAGAATGTAGTGTTGCGGAGGGGCTTCGTGCCCAGGACTGCGCCCGAGAGGCTGGCACAAAGGAAGAGTTCCATGACGCAGCTCCAGCAGTGGGTGAACCAGCGGCGGGGCATGGCTGCTCAGGAGGACTTGCGCAGGTGAGGCACAATAACAGAGAAAGGAACTTAGAAGGGAGATATTTGGCCTTTAAAGGACACATATCATGGATAATATACATTTACTTACTTATAGTCTTCTTGTAGTGTGTGATAGCTGTGTTGTTTGCACCTGTTCTTTTAAGATTGATAAATACAAATGGCCTCTTTTCTGATTGGCTGGGCTAATTCTAAAACAGTCCAGGTTAAAACACTTTAAAGTTGCTGTTGGAACTAATAGTTAGAAATATGTAAATTTATTGATTTCATGGCAGCTTAATTACAGTGCTGTTTTTGCATCTTACATGCTATATATGGACTGAGTATGGAATAATAGTGAGACTCTATTAAATCAAACGGTGAGGAAAATTCAGTATGCAGGTCAAAACTTAACATGTTAGATTGTATCTTATCTGATTGTTCTTAGAAAAAGATCAGGATATATATGCAGACATAACAAATAGGCTTTGTAAATTCTTGAAAGGCTTAAAAAGTCATATTAATGCAAAAAATTATGCTAAAATTTGGAAAATGTTAATGCTTAATGCTTTCCTGTCTTCCCTTACAGTTCATCCCGGTACTACACAGTGAACAGAGGCATGTCAGCTGACTACTACAGTATGTACGGTGGTCCTCCTTGTGTGGAGGAGTACCCTCTCTACCCTCCTGGCGTCCGCCCTGAAAGCATCTGCTCCATGTCAGCTGCATATGATCGGACACCTCTGCGCTGGACAGCAGAGGAAAAGCGACGATCATTGCGGGACGGTGTGCTTTACCCTCCACCCCGGGAGCCACAGTGGATGATGGGACATCCTGGCTCACACCCAGGATACTACTCCCAGCTTGAGTCAGCGCAGGGCTCCATGAGACGTCTCTCGCTGCAGCCGCGCTCACGCTCCGTACCCCGCTCACCCTCTTCTTCTTCAGGAGGGCCGTACTCGCCAGGGCCCCATAACTTTGTCTCACCTGCACGGTCGCCCAGCACTCGCTTCGACAGAGTCCCTGGGCGGTTCAGAGAGGAGGGGGTCTATGCTGACCCCTCTGTCTATGGCCTGCGAAGGTCCCTCAGCTCCCCCAAAGTAAGTTTGTTGACCGCTTTTTGTTGATGTTCCTTACAGTACTGGGGAAAATTAAGCCCGCAGATGTCCATAAACATTAATACAATACGTTGGAACCATACCTCTGCTTTACGTAGGCCTTTACTTGGATTTGACTGAAATTTGCTCAGTTGCTAGTAGACGCTTCATAAGTACAAATTCAGTTTCAAAAAAAGTTTTTTTGGGGTTTTTTTCTCCCATGATCATTCCCAAAATATGATTCCTGAAACACATTCCAAAGTTTGGACTGGACAAGAGTGTGTTTACCAATCAATCATTTATTTAAACTCATACATTGACAGTGACCCTCATTTACAATGTAGTTAAGCGTTGTATAGGTATTGACAGCTGATTTTTTTTCCCGTTCTTCAGTAATACAAGTCTTCAGCTGCACACGTTCATTATCATAGTTTGCATCATAACGTCCCACACATTTCCAACAGGCCATTCTAGCTCCCACATTCTCTGGTTACGTTAATGGTATTAATGTCTCCTAAAATGATAGAGGCATCAAGGAGGCAGTGTATGTTCTCCAAAATATGTACCTTTCAGTGTTAAAAGTGCTGTCACAGATGTTCTGGTTTCCCCTCCCATGAGCACTAATACACCACCATAACACTGCAGACCCAGATGCCCGCTGGTTTTTATTGCAGTGGGATTGTAGTTGAGGGATCGACAGTCATGTGCGTTCACAGAGATACAGAGATTTCTCCAGATTCCCTAAAACTTTGGATAAGGTTATGCACCAGAGATGGTCAAACATCTGAAATTCTTGCTCACTGAGCAACAATGTTCCTAAACAATTCTAAACTATTTGCATTTTTTGTCGAAGTGGCAAGCCTTGACTGATCCTTCTTTTATACCCAAGAACGATTGCATGACCTCTTTTAAAATATTTCTAGTTTCAAATTACTTCAGAATGAACAAATGTTTACAAAAAAAACTATGAAGTTGATTAAATAAAAGATTGTCTTTGTGCTGCTTTTGTTTAAATAGGTCCATGATAGTTTCATTGTTAATTTCATTTTTTTCTCTTTCTTTTAGTATGATTTTCCAGGTGATCGGCGTTCTCTCAGTCAAAGTGTGTATCACTACAACTACCCAGCCTCTCCCTCTCTACATGGCAAAATGGTACGGCCCAATAATTCTGTACATCTTTATGATTACATTTAATTCAGTCAGTTTAGAACAGAAGACATGACCCATCTCCATGCATGCGGCTTGTTGCATTATAAAGTATGCGCGTGTTGTTTGCGGAGGCTTTGCTGGGTGTCTGAGTGACAACTAATAATGTGTTTCTATGTGTGTGTGTGTGTTTGTGTGTGTGTGTGTGTGTGTGTGTGTATTTATATGTCTGTCTCTCTTTCTCTCTCTCTCTCTCTCTCTCTCTCTCTCTCTCTCTCACTGTCTGCCTACCTCTCTCATCCTCTCTCTCTCTCTGTTTCTTTGTCTGCTTATCTCTCCCCATGCCCGCTGTCTCTTTGCTTCTCTCTGTTCTGTCTGACTCTCTCTGTCTATCTCCCACTCTCTCTGTATTCCACTCTGTGTTGTACTATGTACCTGTCTCTGTATTTCACTGTAACTGTTGGTGTCCATCTGTCTGTCTATCTGTCTGTCTTTGTGTGCGTGTGGTGCCGGTGCTCTGCTATTGTGGCCACGCTATGTGCCGCTGTTGATGTGACTGACTGGCCTCAATGCTGCTGCTGCTCCTGCTGCTGCTGCTTCTTACTCCAGGAGGACATTTTAGACCTGCAACTACAGAGAAACCTGGAGTATCTCGATCAGCAGGTATGTGGCTTACCCAGCACAGCACAGCTGGCAGAAAAACCCTGCACATGGCACAACTTCACTAAACCTATCCACTGTTTAAAGAGGCCATAGAATGTAAAGCTATATTTACGTCATCATACTTGAGTAAGGAGAGTTCAGTGCATAGAACTGGCATGCCGTGAACCTCAAACACTGTTGTCTCTTCCTTCAGATACAAAACCTGTGTTTGTAAAAAAGGATAAAAGCAACAGTCCTAACTCCACCCAAAGCAATGCCTCCAAAATTGAGATATACCAGTTTTAGTCCAGCAGAAACAACTGCATTGCCGGATTTTACGGGCAGAAAACTACCTTTCCAGACTGCGAAGGAGTCCACACTTTTCATGCTGTTTCCAATCAGCATTTTATCTATGTTTTGATGATTAAAGCAAATCATCAAAAACTGAAAGCTTTAGTGAACTTCAATCTTTCCTTCTAGGGCCAGATCATAGGGTTGTCAGTGTGCATGTAAAACCACTTCTGGGCATTTTTCACCTTGACCAAAATCGCATTCCTTCTATGGAGACATGGATCATAGAACAATATAAAATGCTTAAAAAAAGGATTTCTGTGGCACCTTTAAATGACAGCTAAGAAACTTGAAGGAGTACTCCAGGTCTTTACATTTATGCTCTAAGCACATAATCAATCAATAATAAGTCAATAATTAAAAAAGCACTTTCTTGTACATTGCAGTAGAAATTCAGGGAATTTCAAAGTACAAATAATTAATTTATTGATGCCACAGACAGACTGAGACAAAACTTGGAGTATTCTTTTAAAATGACCAGTAGAGATGGATTAAAATGGAAGCTAACAATGTTGTGTACATTCTTTCAGGCTGTGTTCAGCGTGATCATACACTCTGTTTCACTTGCACTTGTGTCGTACAGTGCCACCCTCACTATCACTGTCTTCCCACACACTGACTCCCCCTGTTCGTGTGGCTGCTTATGTCAAGTTAGAGCAATAGTTTGTCCTGAGAAAAACAGTCCTCAAGAAGCAGTAATACATGTGCAGACCACTAGACTAGCTGGGTTTGCACATGTCAGGGGTTAAAGTAGTGTTTTGGTAAAAACAAAATTAAGTAAAGTTAATTGACACAATATTCCCCTAAACTCAACTGCAGTCGACCAGCCAAGTGATGTTTGCTGTTCTTAGTTTGTTTATGCAAACTTTTTGCTTAGCTGATGTAGCTAACAAGTAATACAAACCTTACTTATTAGTATCACATAAGTTTATATGCCTCAGCCATTACACAAAAATCTCAAACCATATTGAACTGTTAAATAATATCAGTACTTTTGTTATGTGGTTTCTGACACTGTATGTATCAGAAACCACCATAGCAACTCTACTTCAGAGTACATAACAACTCGACCTGGTTTTAAAATTAAATTGTGTGATAATTTAGGCATGCATTTTACACAGTGCTAATAAGCTGAGAGCTCAAAAGCAGAAGTCCAGAATCAGACACCTACTGCAGTTGTACCCATAAAGCTTCCATTACTACCCAAAAGCTTCCAATTCTCCATTATCCTCATATAGTTATTGCAAAACTAAAAAAGCAGACCTCAGGCACCAGACATGTCCTGGCTAAATAATAAGATTTGGGGGGAAATAATTGTCACGCTGTCAAGTAACCACTTCAAGGCCAGATCATGCCTTGTCATTTTTTGAAAGACTAATCTATGATAAAAGAAAGCCACACCCAAACCAGATCACTTGCAATGAGATTTGCTTGTGGACCACGGCTTCCTCAGCTGCCTGGCACAGCAGCCCAAAAAAGGCATCCAGCAAATGACGGTGTGTTTGCTCCCAGGTAATGGAGGGAGATCACCTAATCGGCATGGTTACCAGAATGGTTGAGCGCTCCTCTCCCAGAGCCAGGCTTTTCTCGCAAGTAAGAGAGACTGGAGTGTCTTAGAGAGGCAGGCTTGAGTTCATGACTCTTGCAACGGGCCCCATCCAACATATCTCCCACCACAGGCTTTCATTTAAGCCTCTCGATGGCTTGCCAAAGCTCAAATGAATCCTGTGCTGGTATGAGTTTGGCAAAGCCAGTTGACCGACATGGAGCCTGCCTCTCTCCCTTGCTCTTTGGTAACGTGGCATGCTGGATGTTAGGTGGTGTGGCAGGAATAGCTTTTATAGCTGTTTTTTAAAGGTTGTAATTTCTTTTTCCGTATTGCTCCCAGTAATTTTTTAACATCTCTATTATTTTTGTGTTGCTGAAGTTTTTCTTTCATTCATTCCATTTCTGGGTATCGAGTTGTCCATTCTAGGTGGCCATATGTTCAGTGTCACTCCCTTCATTTTGCAAGCATTTTGTACTCCATAGCTTTGTGCCGTTTATGTATGTGCCATATCTGTGATCTTGTTCATCATTTGACATCTAACACTATGACCATGAACCAGCATTTTGTATTTTCACAATGGGGCTAATCGTTTGCACAGCATATGGGAATGGCTTGTGCTGCTGCATAAGATGAGTGCATTATTTTCCGCACGTGTGACATTTGTCAGTACTAGTGAATTTATTGTGAAGACACTCGGATATTAATTCCTTTTTGCCTTTCTTTTGCTCTTGTTGTAGGTGCCTCCGTTCCATGAGATCTACAGAGACGTCCATCCCACATTGAAGCTCAATGAGATTGAGACCAGCGTAAGGCCTGCCCCTGGTTTAAAGTTATAACCAGGATCTTACACAATACTTGATGATGTTCTTCATCTTAGTGATCAAGCAGTTGTTTTCCATACTCGACTGTTGTTTTTTTCTCTGTTTGTAGAAACTGCTGAGTCGCTTATGTGAGCAGAACAGACTTTTGAAGGAACAGGAAACTGTAGTTCATCGGTTGCGGATGGACAAGGTATGCTAAGTCCTCCTTTTAACCTCCCAAGATCGTCTACTTGAGACGACCAACCCTGTATGATCCTCCTCTCTTGCTTGCATGTCTTTCTACTTTGCAGGATAACCTGGAGGGGGCACTGGTGGCCACGCATCAGGAGATGGAACTGTACAGGACGCAGCCTCTGGCCATGGAGAAGTTGCAGCTGAAGAAAGAAAGCTTACAGAACCAGCTCATCAATATCCGAGGAGAGCTCTCGCAGGCTTCCAGTGTAAGCCAGGCTCCAAACAATTATGCTTTACCGAAGGAACAAAAACAAAATTCAAAGGAAATAAAGTATAAAATGAAAGACAATGAAACAGTACAAAACAGAAACACCGAAGAGAAATATATAGCTGATATATAAAATACAGTAAAATATTACTGAAATATGAAACCAAAGTCTACCTCTATTTAAATGTAGGAAGGTGTTTTAAGTTGGAGGGTAAATACTATGTGTTTTTTGCAAAATACTTGAAAATATGCACATAGGCTCCATACATGGACTGCTGATGCATAACCTACTGTCTCTGCTTTCAACGTTTACAACGTTTAAAAACTCTAGCGCAGGGGGCAGGGTGCAAGAACAGGGTGAAAGAGGGCCAACAAAGTATGCAGAGAAACAGATGGACTGCAGTCTGTAATTGTAGAATTAAAGGGTGCTTTGTTATGGTAAGTGGAGCTGATACAAGGATTCATTTGGTAGCTGCAAGGAGTTGTTCCAAATAAAGTGCTCGGTGAATATATATAAAAATACAAAATATGGTAACACTTTACATGAAGTGTTGACTAACTAACCTGAAGTAACGCATTAGAACGCATTATGAAGTGATACATTAACAATGGTTAACTAATGTTAAGTAAACATGTAACAACTGTTACAACAATTGTTACATAACTGTAATTGTTACACGTTTACTTAACAATAGTTAAGCATTGTAACCATTGTTTATGTATTTCTTCATGTTAACTAATGCATTATTTATGTTGGTTAGTCCCCACTTAATGTAAAGTTTTACCTGAAATACAAACTTCACCCTACAAAAAGCTCACAAGTTTCTGCTGTTCTGTTCTTTTGTTAAGTTTCGGTTATTGTTTTTATCAGTTAACCAGTCCTAAAATCTGTGTGCTGCAGCCCACTCAGCACAACTACTTCTGTTCCTGCAATATTAAATAATAATATTTAAAGGTGTTTTTTTGTGTGTAAGTTTTCCATACTCTTACACTGTGTAGAAAGCATTGTACTGTTTTCTTTGCTTTAACACTAATTATTAAGCCCAAAATGTTGAGCTGGCTATGTGACAATATGAAAAGCAGTAGTGCATATGAAGTTGGGCTTGTTGACTGTAGGATTGGATTTGACACCCCAGTTGAAAGGAACGTTTTCCAAATGCCCTTTTCCCCATTCTAATAATGTTCAGTACCCTTATGAAAGGCCGGTGTAGAGGGCTTCAACTAAACCCCTGATCTTCTTAGGCTCTGACTACATCCAGAATGGAGTTTGAGGTTCTGGAGGATGAGGTGAACGCTATTCATGGTGACCTGTGGGAGCAACTAAACGCTGGAGGACAAGTACGCTCATTATCATCACCCTCATTAAACTCATTCTGATGACTTCAGGCCTTTGTTCTTCAGTATTCCCATTTAAGCCTAGTCATTTATTTATGTGCACACATGTGTGTGATCTCTTTTAAATGGCCTGTTCATTAACGAGCTGTGTTTTTGCAGTGACATGACAGTTTAATTCCAGTGACTGATTACTTCCTGTAACAGCTCTAGTATGGTTGGCTCAGAGTGCTAAATAGAAAAGTGTAGCTACTGTAATAAGAAGCACTACTGGATTGACCGTGATGATGGGGAGATGTAATATTAGAAACTTCTACAGAAATTACACATTTAATATGTTGGATAATTGAAAAAAGGACATGTTCACAGTTTAGTGGGATGTTCTACATGTAATTAATTATTGATTAGCATATGAATCTCTCATTACAAATTAATGAACATATATACTCATCTCCCTGAAGCTCCAGACAGCGCTTATGAATAAAGTATGTGTTTGCTGCTGACACTGATGATGGAACATGCCTTAAGTGAATGCCCTAAATTTGTACGCCCTGAGTAACTAGTTATTTGCGATAAAGGAAAAAAAAACATATACAATGGAAAAATTGTATTGACACTACAAATGTGGGCGATCAGCCAGGACATTCCTAATATAGCTAATACATAATGGAAGCTTTGACCCGCAAATATATATTATGCAAATTGCATGTCTAAAACATGATGCACATGCCTGTGTTGAGTTGTACAGCAGTCTCAAATAGATTTGCTTATGTGGTTTCTTACTTTTTATGACATGCGTCTATTTATAAATAAGAACAAAAGGCTTACAGATGGCCGCGACTATTATGTATGCAACATATGTGTATCCATTTTATATATAACAGTTATGTAAACAGTGTTAGAAACCACATAAGCAAGTATATTTGAGATTACTTAACAAGTAATTGCATGTTTGCATGGCGCTTATTAAAAAAACAAAATTAATCGACCACAGGAAAACATTTTGTACATGTTTATTTTATTTTATTTTTAAACTACTGCTTTTCCATGCAAAATGTCATTGAGCTTTGATAATTTTAGCATAATTCAATCCTTGAGAACAAAGTCATTCAGAGTGGTTTGATGTGAAACCGTTAGAAGAACAGAAACTCACACAGAATTGTGGATGTCTTAAAAAAAAAGCATTTAATGCCTTTAAAACTACCTTACAGAAGGTTATTACACAAAATCATTACAAATATGTCACATGATGCCTGACACATTGCTTTATGATCGAAGCATCTGGCTTAAAAACCCTCTAAATGTATTGACTGTATTAAGGTGCATGTAGGTTGCTGTAAGCAAAATAGTCCCTTTTTTTAGATTCACCTCTGTTTTGTTATTATCAACAGCACATCCCCAAAAAACCCAGAAAACACTTTTAAGTTTACTGTTGTTAAGATATTATAACTCTGTCCCCACCACTGAAAAAAATCTTAATTTATAAGTTTCTCTACAATGCACCATTTCACATCTAACCATTCTGAATGACTTTGTGTACGAAAAGAGGTAATGCAATCTGAAATTTCATGCAGCTATTCAAAAAGCAGTCCTTTCCTTTCCTAGAGTGAAATGGTCCACCAGCACCTGCAGAAAGAGTTCTGGAGGGTCCAGGATGTGCTTGAGGGGCTGCACAAGAACAACCCATCCCGAGGCACAGATACAGCCAAGCAAAGAGGTCAGTCCACTGCTCTCACTCTGCACCAGCCAGATTCACACATTACACATCCAGACCTCAGTATAATCTTATTTATGATATCAACTTGTGCATCGGAGCACAAGTTATTATTGACATTTGGTGTAAATTGAAATATTCAGAGAGCTTTCGGTTTTGTCCGCTCCATCTTGAGCCTTTGCTTTGTCCTCAGTAGCCAGTGGGGCGTCCGGTTCCTTCAGCACAAACAGTCCGGCCAGTCCGCTGAGCTCTGTGAGTCTGACCAGCCCCCTCAGCCCTTTCTCCCCAGTACCTGGCTCGCAGACCTCGCCCACAAAACAGCTGGCCACTGAGGTAAGCTGAATTACAGTTCAACAATGTAATAAATGCCATAGGAGAGTACACATGTCAACACAATGCAGTGCAGTTCAATATATTACAATACAGTGCATATGGTTTTATTTAGGATCTTTTATGGGGGCCACTTACCTTGCGTACACTAATAAATATGTGATACAGTTACAGACTGTTTTCCTGTATAATTTGTTTGCCTCCTTCATAAATGGTCTGGAACTCCGTAGGACCACCACTGAGCAGGTATTGTTTGGGTGGTGGATCACTCTCTGCACCATAGTGATGTACGTGAAGTACGGGACTTTTGTCTAGAACAATGCAGAATACGGTTCTCCCATTCATTACATATGCAATTGAGGGGGTGACATGCAAAATGTCATAGTGACTCTACAGCTTAAACACAGGCTGAATGAATGTTAAACTCCAGTATAACACGACTTTAACCCTCAAAATTTTATGTATATGAAAGGACACGCGTGGGATGAGTCCATGTTATTGGTGCATTATTTTGCCTGCATACAATGTATCTGTGATGTTTTGGTGGGAAAGCACTTCATTTATTAAAGAACTTCACTTCATGAACTTCAATTTTCTCTTTGGTTTTAAGCCTGTTGACTATTTCACTGCATCTTTTAACATCCTGCCTCTTATAAGAACACGTTTAGTCCTGCGTGCACTTTGTGATTCTCTGTGCAACATTAATAAATATCATATATTGAGGTTGCATCAAAGCACGTTGTGCACTGTGTCTGTATTCACACATATATCTGACCACATGGTCCAGGACACACACACTGACATGTCACTGCAATGCTGAGAATGATCTACCACCTTATATCTGGTCTGTGGCGGTCCTGACCGCTGATGAATGGGAGACGAACAAATTACGCAAAGAAACAGACCAGTCTACATACAATGGACATGATGGTATATGATGGTATATACAAAGCTTCATCAATGCATAGAAACTGTTCACGACTTGTAAGACTATGTAGTGATATACACTGCCTAAAATTCTTTGCTCATTTCATTTCTTTTAGCCCGATTCATTTTGCTGGTTCTTGATTCAGCTGTGTTGAGTCCCAGTTGGATTCCAATTTGAAACTGATTGTTCCTCCTCAGGGCTGACCTTCACCATAAGGCGTTTAATAGCATTTCCTAAAATGACATTCACTATTCAGAGCTTTTTGTGTAACCTCATCAGCTGATGAACATCATTCAGTGAACTTTTCATAACAGTGACTGTAATGAAATGCATTAAGGTTGTCTAATGACATGTTACCTGTCTTTTTGATGGCTGTGACCTGTGACCTTGGTTTGCCTTAGCTGTAGGCTCTCTCTCATGCCTGCTTGTGTGTGAATGCTAGTGTTTTTAGATCTAGGCATACCCCACCCCTGCAGATACTCTCCAGTACTATTTTGCCTTTTTTAAAGACACTCTAGTGAACTGATCTGCACATTTTATTAATGTTTTGAATATGAGAATGTATTACATACTCACACAGAAATGACCTATTGAGGTAAATATGGTCATTATGTTTGTAATGCTGATGTTGGCCCTTATATACTCACCTGGCAGTAATTAGCTTTTTAGCAGTGCAGGTTTGTGTTGATGCTGTGTGTGCAGGTCAGTGCATGCCGGTGGAGGCGCATGACCTTAGTAAACAAGTCAGACCTCCATTCCCTGATAAAGAAAAACAGAATATCCCATGATCCTTTCCGCTCTCAGCCTGGCTTGTAGTCACACCTCCTGATGCACAGCTTTTTCTTCCTTTCCTCCTTTCTCCGTCTTCCTGTTCATCTCTCACTACCTTCCTTTTTTTCCCCTTTCCCTTTGTCTCTTTCTCTTTCCCCTTTTTATCTCTTTCTCTTTTTCTCTTTCTCATCTTGACTTTTTTCTCTTCCTTTCTTTCTTCCCTCTCACTCCCTCTGTCTCAAATCTGTCCTTCTTTCCCTCAATTTTACATGATCTTTCACTTTCTTGTTTTTTCCTTTCATCTCTGTATCTCTCTTCCTCACTTTATCTCCCCTCTCCTCTTTTTCTCACCTTCTCCTTCCATCTTCTCAACCTCAACGTTTCTTTACCTTTTTCTTTTACCCTTTCCTTTCTCTTCCTGGGTGCTTTTCTCTCTTTTTTCTCTCTTAATTTATTCCTTTTTCCTTCTCTCTCTCTCTCTCTCTCTCTCTCTCTCTCTCTGTCATCCTTCCTTACCGTTCCAGGACATTGGCCCCCCTCGGCCTCCACTCCCTAAGTCTTACCAGCCCCTGGAGTCCACCCTGTACATGCCCCCCTCTGTCCCTCCCCTCCCTTTCGACAGCAATGCGTGGCTCCGCAGCATGGACGCCTACAAGGACGATGAAGAGCCTCACAGCCGAAAGGTATCTGAGAGAAGGAAAACCGTATGAGCAAGAAGAAAGCCGGAGCCATTACCACCCCTAAAGCCCTCCAGATAGGCAGTTTTGTCCTTTGTCATAAAGCCCCCCCTTAAAACCATCAGCCCCCTTACCTTGTCATTGGTCAACAGTGTTGTCATCCACCCACTCTCACTCATCTTCATCTTCACTGCTTCATCTTCTTCCCTCGGTACCTCTTGCTCTGCTTGCCTCTGTTTTTCTTAGCATTGATACGTCATCCCTGATCTTTTGTAATAACAGTAATTACTTAAAACTAACATTATCAGACTATTAAAACATTTACTAATCATTTACAGAGCAAAAGTTGTGTGGTATCCCTTTGTTTGCTGTCATCCCAACCAACACTACTATTACTATGATGGACATTAGAAAGCTGTTAGTTTCTTCACACCTATTAGTCTCACGAGGCCAAATGTGATTGCCAAATGAGAATACATACATTGAAACAACTTTTAGTAGTAGTTGGTGGCAAAATCTGCTACTGACAAGGCTTTCCTTCTAAACCCCACCTCCTAATTCTTACAGACTGTGGATGTTTATGATTCAGATAATTGATAACACAAACAAGATAACATATTGCTATCTAGTGAAACAATGCAACATGTCTACAAACACAGCAACTATCTTCTCTGTATTTACTCTGGCTGAATCTCAACTGTAAGTAGCAGTATACATCTCGTGGGACCCTATCATTAACTTTTAACACATGTCCAGTAAAAGTGTATTCCAGTTTATCCTTTGAAGATTATATGTTTATTAAATGATATATGGAAAAAAACAACCAGAAACACATGGTCAAGCGTCTAGCTTGTGTTTCTCAACCCTGGTCCTAGAGGACCACTGCCACAGATTTTAGTGTTTTCCCAGCTATAAAAACGCAATTTCAACTCATTAATGGCTCAGAAACACAGATTCAACTCTGATACTGATTCATCTATGTAGGCCTGTGTTTGGACAAACTAGCCTGTTGTCTCCAAGCATGTATTTTCATTACAAGATCACACCTGGCTATGCTAGCAATTTCTCATTACCCAGCATAGTTTGTGTGTATATCATCGCTGTCGAATCAAAACCTTGTAACTCCATTCACTTTTTATTATTTTAGGTTTTTTTTTTGTTTGTTTGTTTTTTTATTATTGAAACAAATCAATGAGTAAAATTGGCCTTATGGTGCTTTTGAAAAAAATCCTGTTACATTAACATTAAGAATGCTTTTTGAAGAATATTTCCATTTTGGAGATACAAGGTTTTATATGAACAGTGATGGCGTGTAGTTGTGTAGTGCTATAGCTGTGTTTTGAAGCTAGCTGATGTGTACACGGTTAGATGCCAAACGCATCCTGCTGTTCCTGCAGTGCTGCAGCTTCAGTCAACTTATATAATCTATTTAATGTGTTTAGATGATGTCATGCATCAACACAGTTAGCCTTACAGTAACTCTGCAACTACGTATTGCGTTGCTGACTCCATGCAGTGTAGGGCTAATACAGTATACCAAGAAGATAAGGTGCATCTAGCTTGTTAAATAGGTTTTATTCCCATTTTTGCATTTCCTCTGTGCATTAATTTTGCTGTGTCTTCCAGCACAAATACATCTCACCAAGCGAGAAGACCAGCGATTACGAATCGGAGCAAGACAGACAGTCCAACTTGAACAAAGGTAGGATTCCCTAAAGGTATAGTTTAACTGTAACTAGTTTCAAATACTTACTAAGATTAAATGAAAATGTTTTAATCAAGCTGTTTAACAGAATCACGAGATTCTATTCTGTTTTGTGCAGTTGGTATTGTCCCACCCAGGACCAAATCTCCCACAGAAGACAAAGATGGCATCCCTAGAAGAAATGGGAAAACGCCCAATGGTCACATCTCAAGGGTGGGTAATCACTTTCAGTTTAGGTTCTATTATAAGACGATAATTATAGTGAATACCATCATGTATCATCATAAGAATCACTTTATTTTGCCAAGTATAGGTACAGGAAGTACATAGGAATTGGAACATATGTGAATGGACAATGCAGAAGACTAATAGTAAATAAATAAAACAAGAAATGTATTTTTCTGTGTTGATGTAAATATTTGACTAAAAGCTCTTGGAGGTTAGCAGAAATACTAACAGGTTTAGCGTTTAGCAGACGCCAAAAACCATAAAAATAAAACTTTTGTTATGGCCTCATGGCCAATAGAAAAAGCACAGTTCCAGATTTCTGGGTCTAAAAGGTTCCAATACTCCCCTGTGCAGTGGTCAGCAATACTGTCAGCAGTGTTAGCACAGTAACAAGTAATATAATACACTAACAATATTTTCAGTACTGCTATGTGATTGTCAGCAAGGCCTAGCAGAGTTGAGAACTGCAGTACAGATCGTTAAAGGAGTTTCTGCTTCACCAGGAACACCATCTAGTGAGTCGTACACAATGGACTTGGACTGTGATTATTATATTTGGCCTTTTTTTTTTTTCAGGAGAGGCCAAAGAGTGCAGTGTTCCCAGCCGAGGTGAAGTCTAAGATGAGTGTGGAGGAGCAGAACGAAAGGTTGCGTCGGAACCAGAGCAGCTCAGTCAGGGACAAGAGACGCAGCCTCAACCTGTCCAGCAGCCAGCACTTAGACGGAAAATCCTCTGTCAACTACAGAGTAGTAAGCACAATCACTTACTCATAACTACATATACCCTATTTATTAGTTTCACAATTGTTACAAAATATTTATTGTAGTAAATACTATAGTAATTGATAAATAATCTTAAGTCATAAGTGAATGACACGTTTAAGGGGTTAACTATGTAGCTTGATTCTTTGTTGTCTAGGTAAGGCGGAGAGTCACAGCCCATGATGTGGATATAAAGGACCTGGAGGCCGCAGTAAGAGGGCAAGGGTTGGAGTCTCCCAGAGAGGAGATTGCCCGACTGCGGCGACAACTGGAACCTGATCACTATGACCTGGACATCGGCAAAGAGGTGATGCACCGTACTGAGTAGTTTCAGAATGTTTATAAAGTTTTGTGCCTTCTCTGTTTCAACTCACCTGGGCAAGAAATCGTTCAGTAGTAGGTTCTTAGAACTTGAATTGAACAATCTTTGGTTTAAAACCTACTGGGCAACAAAAAGCCATGCCCAAAATGACCCTTTAGTTCCATCATAATGCACCATGTTCTACCTTGATAAGAAGAAAGATGCTTGAGGCAGGAGTGACAGTGGCAGCAGGCCTTTCACTTTATGACTCACAAACTAAAATGAAAATCGCAAACAAAGCTAAACTAACCAATTTTCAGTGGCTTCAAGCTAAATATCAGTCTTCAAACTAGATGTCAGCTGCTACTGCTGCAGGTCTCTCTCTCTCTCTTCATCCTCTCCGCTCCTGAATTCTCTCGTGGTCATCGTCTGTGCCTGTGGGTTGGATGACTGGCACAAACATGTATTGGCAAATTTACCAGTAATGGCACTGACCTGATGTGTATCTGTCCTCTTTATTGTTCAGCTGTCGACCCCAGAAAAAGTGCTGATTCCAGAGCGGTTTGTGGACGTAGAGCCCAGCACACCACTGAGTCCAGAGGAGGAGAGAGAAAAACAGAAGAAAGTGGAAAGGATAAAAACACTTATCGCCAAATCAAAGTATGCCACTGTTTTCAGTTGTTTACCTTTATCCATGGGCTAATTTGATCATGTGGTTAGTTATGTAGGTGAGGTACTTGCAGTCCAGATGAGTTTGGGCTGTAATAAATGAATTGTGTCAGCTGGGTTCAGGTAATGTAACCAAAGTAATTATTTCATACGTATGTTTTAATAAGGTCATTGGGATTGTTGTTTGTACTACATTTCGAAGTGGACTGGGTCAGTAACAACAGGTGACTAAAAATTTCCAGACTAAGTTTGATCTACACAGCACTTCATCATCTAGCCATACTGCAAGGGCCAACTTCAGTTTTGGAGGACCTTAGCCTTTAGAGGACCTTGCTGTTGTCCCTGTCCCAGCTCAAACATCTTACCAGAACAGGGCACCCTGTCGCCCTGAAATTGCAAATGATTGGTTAATGGCTGAGTTGTCCTAGCCATGTTTATGACTATTCCTAATTTTTGAACTTAGAAACACAATTCAGTCCTTACTAACTTTAACTCTATCTCTTCCCCCCAGCATGCAGAATGTTGTGCCGGTGTTGGATGGCCCAGCTGAGACCACTGTTAACTCTGAGCAACAGCTGCAAGAACAAGAGAAACGCATTGAGATCTCATGCGCCCTGGCCGCTGAGGCGTCCCGCCGCAGCCGCCTGCTCTCCGGTGAGGAAGCCTGCCGCCCCGAGGAACCCGGGCAAGCTGTCACCCCCACTGTCTGACCCCCTGCCTGGCTCCCTTGACCTCTAATTGCCCCATTCTCTCAGTCACCAACCCTGTCAGCTATCACTGTCCTTCACTGTCTGAAGATTCACACTTCAGAGCAGAGATTACACACTACATATAATTTTAACCAGATTCAAATGGAGCAAATAGATCTTATATACAGACTTAGTAGAAGTATACTGTTGGAATCAAATACTAAAGAACATTTAACCCATCATCACCCACTTTGTATCTATTCAAACTCAATGTACAGTTTCTTCTTACTGGTGTAACCTCTGCTCTGAAGTGCTCTGTCCATACAGGTTTGAATAGTACCACCTTAACAGAAAGAGTGTGTGTCATTACCTGCAAAGGTAACTAATATCAATGAAGTGAAAGTGAAATTTCCCCAAGCCATTGATTTCTCTTGTCTTCCATGATGTCATATTCAAGACACATACATACATGTCGTACATGCAACATCATCTAAGTTCAATAGGTAAAGATAATTATCAGCATTTAGCAAGACAAAGAAACAACTAGAGAGAAGGACCTCTCATTCTGTTGCCTTATATCGCTGCTTCTTAGTTCGTCTAAGCGTTTTTAATTTAACGTGATCCGCTTTCTATAGTTCTAACCTGAAGACAGATTTTATTTATATTAACTCTAACTAATGAATGATAGTTGGTGAAACACTCAGGATCATGACTGTGACTGTGCGGTCATTATCGTTTTCTTTCATTTCCTGCAGTGTTTCATAACCCAGAGTTAGAACAGCTTGCATCCTGCTGTTTTCATTTAGCAGTCTGGCTTGTGGTCCTATGAGAACACTGTTCTTATCCCTCTCTGGTCCACAACACTTTCTCCTTTGCTCCATGTATAATTTCATGTTAATTTTTTTTTGTTTTTGTTTGTTTGTTTTATTTGTTTATTTATTTATTATTTGTGTGTGTTTTTGTTTTTGCCCATCATTTCGCTTCACTGCATTGCAGCCCAGACCGCCCCCAGTCCCCCTGCCTCCCCGACCAAACAGGCCCCTCCCCCATCTGCTGACTTCTCTGACTCCTCCCACATCATGAAGGTGTGAGTGTGTGAAGGTGAGTTCCGCACACCGCACAAAAGCCCCTCCCCCCTTTTTTATTCACTCCCCCTCTTGTGATGCTGTGTTTGACTTAACTCGGAAGTGGGAAGTTGGAGCTCGGAATTACATCACTTTTAGTAATGTGAGTTAATGTTGATGATTTCCTTCTCAATTTCCTTTCTTCGAATTTAACCAGCTGTTGTATGGATGTCAATTTATCTAAAGCTATTATCTCAAGATAATCGAGTGGTACTGTTACTGTTGAGCCATGTTGGTGTGACGTCTAATGCTGAACTCGAAATTGAGAACGCTTCCCTTTCCGAGCAGGAATTCTCACTTGATGGGACACTTTTGTTTGTTCCATTTACTACTTGGATGTTGTAAATTCCAAGTTGAATGCAGCATATGCTCCCCTTGGCCTTGCTTTTTTCTCACTTTTACTTTGAGTGGAGTCTGCTTCTCTCACAAGCCTTATAATCAGCACACGCAAAAGAGAAGAAAAAAAAGAACTATTGACGTTTTAAATACAGCAGGAGTACAACGAGGTTCACTGTTGAAAGACAGAATGTTACTTTGGTACTGAGCACTTGGATTAGATGATATTAAACTATATATCACACACCCACTCAATCATTTTCGCTAAGAGAAAGCCCAAAGGATAGATACAAGGTTCTGCCTGTGCCTGATTCAGCTGACTGTGAGCTTATTTCCAATTAAAAATCTCTGCACTGTGTTGGCTTGAAAGGCCAGCATGTCTGATCCAATTTCATCAGACTCCACAGGGCTTTGTGCTTTATGAAAAGTGTGATTTAGGGCTGTACTATCTGGCAGAACAATAATGCTTTCTCAGATCATTTCACTTCCTCTTTGGAAAACCGAGCTCACTTTTGTGAAATAGCAAGAGTTTTGTTTTCGGCTTTTTAGGCTGGGTTTCTCATAAATTGCCCATCTGCATCTTCAGGTTTACTAGGTCAAAATGTCTTAACAACAAAGCCTACAATCTTTCCTTGAGCACTTTTTTTATTGCTGTTTGGTCCGTGTTACAGCATGTCCTTCAACATGTAATAAATCAAGGAGACTGATCATTAAGACTGACTATGTTTTTGATTTATGATCTACACTGCCTTGGCCAAAAAAGTCACACTTTCTGATGTTCTTTGGACCACCTTAAGCTTTGATTATGGCACATGTTCGCTATGGCACTGTTTCGACAGCCTTATGCAATGTCACAACACTTAGTTCCATCTAGTTGGGGCCAATATCTTGTACCCATAAAGCACTAATTTGTGTGTGAAAATGATTCCTTGTGCTCCCTGAACCACTTTTTCACAATATGACCCTGATTAATCTTGATGGGATAAACTGGTCATTAATTACGTTCAGGTAGTCAGCTGACTTTATTGTATAGCTATATAACATTGCTGAGCCTCTGGGCCAGACCAACCATCATAGCACTGCCTCCAGAGGCTTGTACAGTGGGCGCTATGCAACTTTGTGGCTTTCTTATGGCCAGGCAGTATGTATACTGCAGGCACAATAAACCAGACAGGGGGTACTTGTTATGACAGATTGTATGCATGTTTCATCAATAAAAAGTATAAGCTGATTCAGAAGAGTGTTGAAGCCCTCTAGAACATTTTGTAATTGTGTATATTTTTGTATACAGCTTTCTTAACCAGCTTCTTAGCAATGGGTAACATTGTTTACCCAGTTTCTGGTGCCTCTCAACCATCCATTTTTAGTTTGGTGTGTTTATAGCAATATGAGCAATGTACAGTGCCAATATCTTAGTATCTGATGGTGTGACTTCTCTTCTCCTTGTCTTCATGTCACCACCATTTCTAGCTCAAGCACTGGCTGCTGTGAAGTTCGATGGTGAACCCTTCTGAGTGCCAACATGGAGACAGAATGGCAAATGAAAGATGCCCGAAAACTGACAAAGTTCCATCTCCCCCAAGCAGCGTATTTAATCCAATTACCGACATGACAACAACAGGAGGAGGAAATACTACTCAGTGTTTGGAGGTTGGGATCACGAGGATGTGACAATCTAAGAGACACAGCGCAGAGGTCGCTATGAGGACACATCCTCATAATTTGCCTCTCTAGCTCTCACTGCACTCACACCCATTATCCTATACCAAGTCTTAACTAAAGGAGCTTAACCAATAGCCAGACTGTGCAATGCAAATAATAAAGCTGACTTGATGTAGGACGGTAAGTGGTCACATAATGAAAGCTACAGAACTAGCCAGAAAGTGGAACTTGTTTACACAAAACCATATCTACTCTTTGTCATGCTGTGTGACTAGAGTATATATTACAGTCATATTGAAAAGGTTGGATTCAGCAGCTCAGGACAAGATTTGCAAAAGTGAGATACAAGGAGACACAAGCACGTCAATAAACAGAAGTGGAGCTGTCCCAAGAGACACAGTGGAAAGTCTGGTAGACCAAGAGAGCCTGGAGCATGTAACAGAACTGGACACGAGGCAGCAGTACTGGACCAAGGACCACTGAAAGTTGAGTAGATCAGAGCATCGGTATGTTACAACCAGAGAGACTGAACACTAACTTAATAATAGCACCTACAGCTACTTGCCACAAACCACTCTTGTGATCATTCAAATATCATGTACAGCCATTCTCCTAGAGTTGGGAACAGTCACGGAACATGAAGGTGCCCATTCCCTATCTGGTCAAAAGGGACCACAGTGAAAAGATGCTTGAAGGAGACTTGGACAAAAGTGTGGACCTCAACGAGAAGAGATTGCATGGGCACTTATTTCCTCATGCCCAGTTAAAGACAGACTCACTGTGAACCCTCATCTTTCCCCTCCCTCCTCTTCACTTTTCACTTAAAATAGGGCTTGCTGGGAACTGGATCCCAGCTGTCACCAGTCCAGTACCTTCTGGTGCTGTTAGCACTGCAGTGTCTCAACCTATTGGTTCAATATTATACATATATATATCTATAGAAGGTACATATATATATTGATTTGAGTTGTATTCAAAGCCATGTGGATCCTCATAGTGCTTTCACTGAAATATGTGTGCGAGGTGAATGGAGTATAATGAATTATAAATAGTAGGTTATAGAGTGAAAGTTGGAAAAAAGTGCCCTTAGAACTGTAAGTCTGCTTGTTGAAAGAGTTTGCTATTAAGGGTGTCGTTAGGATGGGAGGGCAGCAACTTGCATCTCAGCCTGTATTGTGTTAAATTAAAATATGTAGCCCATAGACCCCCCTGTGAATATAGCGCCCAGTAGTGTAACACTGTGCCATTGGGTATTTCATTTGGACATCTTTTTCGTGCTTAGGCGAAATGATATGTTGTGTAAATATTGATCATATTTGATGCGGAATTAAATGAAATAAGTATTTTTCTATTTTCAATGAATACCTTTGACGTATGTAATCAAGCAGCTTGATTATAGTGTATCGTAAAAGTAACGAATAACTTGCCAAACCGTACAAGTCTCCTATTTTCTACTTCAATTCACCATTTTGGCTCTCAGAGACGCAACCCCTCACTGAACCCTGACACGTCATGCAAGTTGTTGGGCCGTCCCGTGCTTTTTCGGCACTTCGGCTGTCTTTTTAAAATAAGGAAAATCGGTCTGTGACTAGTCTAGCTTTAAATCGTGGCTTCAGTTTGTGTACAGTGCTCTGTTTTTAATGGAAATGTGTTTCAGAAAACAATGTTTTTTTTTTTCTCTCGCTCTCTTTTTAACTCATTAATACATGCAAGTCCTTTTGCAAAGTAAGATTATTGAATCAGTCTAAGTTTTCTGATAGCTGGAACAGAGACAAACATGATTGAAGTCCTGGAATTGGATCATCAGTTCCACAAAGGAAAAAAAAACAAAAAATAAAACAGACCCAAGGGGAAGACAGAGGTTCTATTTTTTATTGTTTTCAAGAAAGGGAAAAATGAGGTCATCAAAATGCAGTACATATTTTTCTAAGCGCATGGATATTTGATGAATAAGATGAAGTCTGATCAATGAAATTTCTAACAGAGTGTTTTGCAGTTTTCATGGCACTGGGGATTAAAGGCTGGCATATCTTTATTTTGTTACGCGTTGTTTTGAAGGCCTTGGTTAAAGATGATTTTTAAGAAATTTATTTTTTATGTAATTGGAATGAAACGCATCAAGAAATGCAAAACAGTCAGAATGGAGGTGTCTAATATTTGGTTTTAAAAAATGTAGCATATAAAGCTAACAAAGGACTAAACATTGGTCTGTGTACATATTTTCAAACCAAATTAAATCTTCATATTAACAGTTACTGTTGCTACTTTGAGGAAAAATACAGAAAAAATGCTTGAACTATGCAAATCAAAACAGTCAATATGCTTGCTTTAGGAATACCCTCATGCAATAAAGTGAATGTATTCAAATGTGTGTTTTGTCTATGTATTTCGGCTGGTATTGCTACATCCAGGAGAACCTTCCCATATGCACAGAGCAGTTTTTATTCTTAGACTTACTATAAAAACAGAAAGATTACTTTCTTTGTACATAACAAAAAACACTAAAGTTAGCTAGCCAACTTGTTAGTCTGCAGTGTGTTATATTGCATTTGATGTTTAAAGGTGTCACAGAATGGAAAAATGTATTTACATTAGCATAGCTGAATAAGGAGTTTGGTAAATAGAACTGACATATTGTGAACCTCAAACGCTGTTGCGTCCTTCTTCAAATACAAATCCCACATTTACAAAAGATGGCAGTAAATGGGGTAGATTCCCAAATCCTAGACTGTTACATAAATCCATAGTTCCAAGGAGTTGTGGGCACAATTTATAACCCTTCCTAAGGCACCCAGTTGTCAAAAGGCATAGCTGATGTTTATCTTTAAATAAGTCTGAAATCAAATTCCACAAACAAATACTTATAATTCCACCTTAAATACTACAGCCAGCATGTACAGTGCCAGAATGTACTTGTGGCGGCAGCACTTAAGGTGAACCAGAAAAATCATAAAATTTATATACGTTGGTGACTGTTTTGCCTTTTTTAGGCCAAAACCTTATCTCACAATAAACATAATATCTCTGACATCAAGCAGCATATTGACAGCAGAGCCATTTCATTCAATAACTTTCTGTGAGGGAGCTTTCAGAGGCCTGGTTCTTATCACCACCTCTGTTGTGACTCTGCATGTTTCTTTAGAATGGAAATTTTTAGATCAGACCGCTCTTTATGACTTAACTACATGATTATAAAGAAAATTGGGAAAAGTGGTGGAATTTAGTCTTAGTATCTCATACTATACTGCAAGGTGTATAGCTCTACACTAGGGGGCACTGTTTAAGAGCATGAGAGAGTCACTGATCCGGTGGGTCGTGGAAGAGAAATGCCTAACCTTACTGCAGAGCCGAGCACAGCTCAGGCATATTCCCCCGTCCTACTAGCTGTTTTTAATGTCTGGTCATGGAAGTGTTCCTTTTCAGTTCCATGGTGACTTGCAAAATACATGTGGTTTGGAAGTCATTGTGTTTTTGCCACCTCTGTCAAGTCAAGTCAAGTCAACATTTATTTATATAGCGCTTTTTACAACAGATGTCGTCACAAAGCAGCTTTACAAAGAATCTGGTGTCCGAGCCCCCAGTGAGTAAGCCCAGGGCGACAGAGGCAAGGAAAAACTCCCTCAGAAAGAGGAAGAAACCTCGAGAGGAACCAAAACTCAAAAGGGGAACCCATCCTCCTCGGGTCAACACCAGATAACAGGACAAGCAAAGGAAAGGAGTGAAGTTAGAGAAATAGAAGTCTGATTAGTCTGTAATTAAGTAGATGGGTCATCGGATGGGTCAGCGGGACGTAGGCCAAGCTTCCACAGTGCAGGACAGCCAGGAGCTCCGTGGTGGTTAGAGGCAAGCAGTGGCAACCAGTCAGAGCAGAGCATTGGACCACACAGGATAGGCGGCAGTTCAGCTCAGGCAAAGAGAACAGACAGACTGTTAGCTTCGACAGAAGAACTGAACACACTCTATGGTTTTAACAGAGTGCAGCAGTGACTCCGGCAGGCCTGGCTATTACAGCATAACTAAAAAGGGGAGAGCCAGAAGGTACCAAAGACATGAGGGCTCCCTGAGAAGTCAGCGCCCCCCTGCTCCACCGTCAACAAACCTGAGTGAACGTGAAGAGCAGCGGGACGACAGCACCAACGTTCCCAGCTTACCAAACACTCTCTGTCAGTGGACCCCTAGACCTGCACCTTTTACCTAGCAGAAAAATTAATTACCAAAAGCTTGACTAAACAGGTAGGTTTTAAGCCTAGACTTAAATATTGAGGCTGTGTCTGAGTCCCGAACACTGACTGGTAGGTTATTCCAAAGCTGGGGGGCCTTGTATGAAAAGGCTCTGCCCCCTGATGTAACTTTGTTAATTCTAGGCACTACTAGAGTGCCCGCACTATGGGACCTAAGGTCACGTGATGGTTCGTAATGTGAGATGAGTTCGGAGAGGTACAGAGGAGCGAGGCCGTTTAGAGCTTTATATGTCAGGAGCAGAATTTTATACTCTATGCGGAATTTAACTGGTAGCCAGTGTAAGTTAGATAAAACTGGGCTGATATGATCAAACTTTCTAGTTCTTGTAAGAACTCTAGCTGCAGCGTTTTGGACTAACTGGAGTTTGTTAATACTTTTGCCGGAACAACCAGAAAGCAGTCCATATTTACAGTACAAATCTGGCAGCCCAAAGTGTCTGAAAGCTGCCGACATGATTGATTGACCAGTCTAACTCAAAGCAGAAGTGTTCTCAAGAATCATCTCATTTTCTAGATTTCCTGTCTTGGAGGATTGCTTACAGCAAATCACTTAATGTGAAAGCTGTTGCAATGTTTTTGTCTAGCTGGGAGGTTGAAACCCTGGGACTTGGCCATCCAGGACACTTTTACATGCACTTTCACAGTCAAAGTGATATCACTGAGTTACATATGATTAAACTTTACATAGCGGATGATGGGAAATGCCACCAATTTTTCAATATATTAGCTGCATGACTCTTTTTAGTGGTGTTGATAGGAACCTGGGGTTGTGATATATCTAAAGCATAAATATAGCCCTTTCATTTGGTATGCAGCTAGTGAACATGCATATGACTTTTATATGTAATATGTATAATATATGTATAATGTTCATAAAAGTCAAATCTAAAACAAAAGAAAGACCAAAGTATGAGACCAGGGCAACTCTTAGCCAGGCAGGTTCAAGCTCAAGCTTTTCCATGAGCTTTATTTTGCCATGACGGGCCAAAAGAAAGAGAACAGAAGACCTAAAAGAGGTTACAGCGATCCATCTGGCACAAGACCTGTCTCCTAATGGTGCTACTGAGGGCCTAAAAAATAACGTGGTTTGGAGAGCACTTTCTTCTTATATGTAACTGCTCCTGAATCATTTTTCTTAGACAATCTGAAGCAATCTACTGTTCCACGGATTTAAAAGCTCCAATTAAAAGCTCCAATTTTCACAGAAATGGGAGGCCAACCCCTTTTATCACAGGATATGTCAGTCTTGCTGATGTTTTAGAAGAATAGCAGGTATGTGGGTGCTGTGTACTCTACAGTCTCATGTGACATTAGAATAGATATGCTTAAAAGCATTTGGATTGGTTACATGACAATGCCATTCATTTGCCATCAGCACTGTTGGCCTGGTTAATGTTTACCACATATACTTTGACATTAGGGTTCAAAGGTCAGGCTTATATTAGAGGGCAACACAAGGGACAATGAGGAGCTGAAGAGGTGAACAAATTAAGCCAAAGAGTGGACGCTGAGTGGAGGAGATTATGGTTCCGATCACAGATCTTCAGAGTGAGTTTACTGAATTTAGCTTCATGAGTTTGAATTGCAAGTAAAGACGATCAGTAGAAGCGCCGAGAGTACTTGATATATGGACGTCTGTTGTAGATAAGTAGTCTAGTAACATAATTCTATACATACTTGGTAGTTTAGGGTGGCATTTTTTCACCCATTACAGGAGTCCTCTTCTGAAAAGGCATTACCATTGTAGTGAAAGTATATAACATGAAAATAGGCAGCAGTATTATATACACTTTTGTTGGCATATTTTGGTGTCATTACTTTCATTTCTGATCTCAGCTTTACCCTTCAGTACTTTCTACATGGAGTGCAAATTCATACTACGTCCTGCTATGCTATTTCCTTACTTTCTCTTTGTTTCCCAACTGGACTGTAGGAATTGGCGTGGGTATATCAGGCTTTGGTATATTCTTCATACTGTTTGGAGTGCTGCTGTACTTTGACTCTGTCTTGCTGGCATTTGGTAACGTAAGTAACTCACATCAAACGCTCTGCGTTCTGTTTGAAGCATAGGCACAGTCGGCTCAGTTAAAGATGGTGTGATGCTTTTAGAATGTTTATAACATGGATTACACGGATTTTGAAACATGTATATAAATTATTACATTAACATGGTATGCATGCAGTGCCCCAAAAATAATTAGGACATTTGTTCCACACTTAGGACTGTTTTAGAAAAGACATTGTCAAACCAAGTAAAGAATTATTTCAAAAAGCAGCCCACGTGCTTCAGATGGTTATCGTCTGTACAGTTTCTTTGCAGATTTCTGCAGGTTTGTGTTTAAAATGCAAGTAGAGCTCATGATCCCATCAGTGAGCACAACCAACACCACTGTATGTAAAACAGCCCCAGACTTCGTTTTCTCCTCTGTGCTTTACAGTTCCCTTAGTGGAATCTGGTTGGAATTCTTCTCCAGGTCCTCTGTGCACAAAGAGTCTACCATCCTTAAAGAGATTTTCTCTGAATTAATGATTTCATTTTGTTAAATATTGTAGAAAATAACTTAAATAATCTCATTAAAGTTGACCTATAGTTTAATGGATGAGTGTCCAAGTACATACATACAATACATAAAACAGAATGCTACAATGTGCAAATCATTTAAACCCAACATATCATATTAAACCCAAAGAGAACATATCAAAAACTTTTGATTAAATTTGATGCCAGCATATCAGAAAAGTTAGGACCAGATCATGTACAAAAAGAGATCACCTCTTTTTGTAACAACACACTTTGTGTGTTTGGGAACTGAGAACTGAGAACTGGGAACTGAAAAGTAAATGTTTCTGGCTTGATGTATAATTTCAACCTCAACAGTGTAACATCCCCAGTGTTGGGAGGGTTACTTTCGAAATGTATTCCACTACAGACCACAAAATACATGACCAAAAATGTAATTTGTAGCGTATTCTGTCAGATTACTCTATGTTTATGTTCTAAATACTTTGGAATACTTCAACATTTTCTTACATTTTAAAACAGTATGAATGTAGTAATCACACCCTGCTTAACATTCTGTTGTGTTCTCCTACTGGCATATATTAATAATTTGTTTTATGGTGAGAAGAATAAAGTAGACTGCTGTATAAGTTGCTGCCCAAATATCACAAGATCTCAGATGTGGTGATGGTTTCCGTCTGTCTCCTATGTTAGCTACGTTGCATTTTAAGCTATAGACATTTCAACAAGAGCACACATTTAGCTAAAACAGTGTCCAGAAACTGTGCAGAAATCATGAAAACCGTTTTCCTGCCCTAGAATGTCAGTAGCAGATAGCCTATGTTGTCTGTAAACCTGGAACTGCAACCACATAAAGCCAATGCATTGAATCTACAATGCAAATGCACTGACATTTACCATTATGCTAACTACTGCTAGCTTACATGCTACCCAGTGTTAGTTAGAGATTGTCATTGCGACTAATTAGGTAGCTACCTATAACTATAAGGAATTAAGATGGCCAAGCTAAGATAATCAATAAGCTGCAGGCTAAGTATGGAATACTTTTTATGGAAACCTAACTGCTTGCATTCGTGGCTCGCTTTATTGGCCAAAAACTTACTTCAGGATGCATCTTTAGGCTGGAAGAGTAGTATTTGGACACTGAAAGCAAATTAATAGCTGACAAACAGAGGCTGGATGTAGCAGAGGATGTTACTCTCTCCCTTTTCTTCCTTGAACGTGAAATAATGTCTGAATTTCCAGGACAGAAATACATTTGTCTTCTGGCTGTGTTTTGCCAGTTCCTTGATCTCGAGTGAGCAGGAAGCTACCGACGCTGCATGTAAACCTGTAGTTGCATGGTTCATTTCAGGGACTTCTGGGAGAGTTGATTTGAGAGTGAATAAACATGTTAAATAATTCCCTTCATATAATTCATCAGTTTCACCAACATAGCTGTATTGTGAACACTGTCTATTTACACTGTAACTGTATTGCAATACAGTTACTTATCTTTTGTATTCCAAATATGTAAAGACGATACCTGTTTTACGTTACTCCACAACACTAAGTGGCGCATTGTCACTTTCATAATGCACCAAGTACTTCTAGTGGGTGACCGGTCTGAACTGCATGAAGGCCAGTTTTAGGACTCTTTTACTACAGAGCCATGCTGTTGAATAGGTGCAGAATGTGGTTTGACACTGTCTTGCTGAAATAAGCCTAAAGTTGTAAGTGTTTTATTTTTTAGCATTACACAACTTTACCAGTTTTATGTTGCCCCATTCCAATTAAAATGTGTTTCTGGCATCAATTTTCTCAGTTTCAACATTTGACATATTGTCACCCTGTGCGTAATTGCATTCAGTTTCTATTCACATTTTGCCCAGTGTCACAACGGGCTAATACCTAAATGCTAAAGGTTATTTAAATCCATACAAGCTGTATTCATATTTCTTGTAATGATCTACCACAGATTCTGTTCCTGACTGGTCTGGCCTTCATAATAGGCCTGCGGAGAACTGCACACTTCTTTTTCCAGAGACAGAAGCTCAAGGCCTCTTCATTCTTCCTGGGCGGCGTAGCTTTAGTGGTGCTACGATGGCCACGCATAGGCATGTTAGTGGAAAGTTATGGCTTTGTCCTTCTGTTTAAGTAAGTAACATGTTGCCAACCACTTGGCATGTTCAAAATACCAAAAGTGCTCCTGAGGATGTTTGGTCTTAATGAGGGATGCAATGCACATGCCCTGCCACATAAGAACAGAGCCATGCCATCTTAAACCCTGTTACCTAAGAAACCTTTTTCCATTTTAATGGGGCTTTCACACAATAATCTAAGCACCTATGGCCACCAAATGAATTCAAAGCAGCATGAAAAATCAAGCATGAAAAAGTGTAAACCAAGAAATGATTTGTCTAACTGAAAGCAGTGGTAGCTCAGTACACTATATATACAGCATATTTTGTTGGCATCAAGTAGCTCCCTGTACATATATGCCATTCTTTCAGAATTCCTCACTATTGTGAATACCAACAAGACAGTTGTTGGTTTTAGGCTGTCTACATTACAGTTATTATTAAAATATAAACAATGTTCTGTGTCTTTCCAGATCATTTTTCCCAGTAGCCTTTGGATTCCTCGGAACAGTCTTGAATATGCCTTTCCTCAGTACTGTAAGTATGAGTTAGTTTTCTTCAAAACCAGAGGTTCAATGTTAACAGTAGTAAAGTTTTTTTTTTTCTTCTCCTTCTTTTCCCAGTTATTTTTATCAAGAACTAGCTCCTCAATGGTGTGAGAGGGGGTGAGTTGGCAGGGAATTTGTCCGGCTCGTGTACATCAAGAAGCTGTGGAAACTTTTGGGGAGCAACACATCAAAAATGAAACGCTGACGAGAAGAAATTCTGCCCCCTAAGTAGTGAAGTGTGCACGTTTTTCATTTGTCTGTTTGATACCGTATGGGATGCACTGTATTTAAAGGATGTTTTCAGATGACATTTCTTTTGAATAAAGTCACTGTTATACTGAAATGCTATACTCATCTTAATAAACTGGAATAATGAAAATGATTCCTCAGCTGTATCTCTATTATACTTTATTTTAAGATTGGCAATCAAGCAAACATGTATCCAATATGATTTGCAAACTCTTCATCATTTCCTTCTCTAGATGAGTCCTGTATTAAATGCATATTGCACATAGTTGCTAAAGCTTACTGACTTGCTCCCGAGTTCCCCATCTGCATTTTGGATGAATGTTTGTTCTCATTTATATTTGAACCCCCAGTACGTGTTTTCTTTTGCCTATTAAAACTAGAAAATAGAATCTAATTTAATTTTATTATTGGGCCTTAGTCAATGACAAAATTCCATGAAGGTCTTTTCATGAGTCTAGTATCTTGCCAATGAATGGGCGGTCAGTGGCTATCGGGAGATGCGGTCAGATCAGAAGGCAGAGGCAGTGTCACTGAGGTTTCGCCATGACCTGCTGAGAAGCCCATGACGCAGGATGTTTTGGAGTATAAAAAAGGGGACAGAGAGGAGCAAGGGGGTGCATAGTACATGATACAGTACTATCTTCGTCCTATACCTATACCCGAAGAGATACACAGGTAAGTCATGTACTGCTCTAAATTTGCATGTATCTAGTTGTGGTGTAGTAGAATATAGTAACTAGCTTTAAAAGTATTATTCTTAAGCAAAGCTGAACTCAACGTCTTCTCCCATGTAGTTTTTTTTCTGAATTTCTGTAGAATAGAGTTTGGCTCTATGTCCCATCATAGGTTTTTTGCATTTACACAGGTTCTTCTGTATACTGATGAACTGTGAAGGTACTGATATAAGGATGAATACTGATATAAGGGCATCAGTTGCAGTTCATTTGTGACATTTTATAGAATGGGACTTTTGAATGAAGGGCCTGTGCAACTGCTGTGTGCTGTTGGGTTCGGTCTAGGAACAGCAGCATAAAAATTGCCCCAGTTAAAAGAATAGGTCATATTAAAAACAATTAAAGCTTGTTTCCCGGGCCTCATGGAATTCTGAAAGGAGATTCTCAAAGGAAAATGTTGCCCAGGATCAGAACAGGGCTTAATCCCTGTCTGAAAAACTTAGCCTTAAATACATAAATACACATTAATCCAACTGCATGTTTTTGGAATTTTTCACTATACCTTAAGAAAACATCTATGGTTGTTAAAAAAAGACTTTTTTTTATTGAACCTCCAGAATCAAGCGTAACCTTTCAGATGAACACTCTATGAGCAGATTAGCCACAGGAGGAAAGGTGACGTCAGATGCCTTTGATGGTGTTTTTGAAGTTTGTGTGCTGCCTGTGTGTGTGTTTATGTGTGTGCTCATGTGTGGGTACAGACAGGAAACTCTCATCAAGAAAAGATTACATTTATACACCCCAGTCAATGTAATCCCACCATCTCATCTAGCTGCCTCCGATCAGCAAAATCCCAAAGAACTCACGCAAATGAAGTGAAAAAATATCTGTGTGTTTGTACTGGGATTATTCTGTCTTTTCTCACAGATATATATTTCTCTTCACTGCGCAGAGGATGCTATTGAAAATGTTGCTGCTCACTACGATGCTTATGTTATCAGTCACACTTGGAGAGACCTACCCCGCTGGGCCTTTGACATTCAGCGCTGAAGGTATCCTTAGATGGACAAAACAGATTTTTCAACAATACCTTCATAAGTAATTACAAGAGTATAAATTACTAATTCTACTTCATTACTATACTTATGTATTATTTTGGAATAACTGTACCTTACTTCAGTATCATTGAAACTGAATACTTGTTCTTTTACTAAATTACATTTCCATGGAAAAATAGCTCAAAGTACTTGCTACAAAATACAAAGTATTGTTGTGTTTGTATTCAGATACTGGCAAAAAAAAAAAAAGCCACTTTGTTAATTAACAATGAGAGTGTAACAAGTTAGAAGGAAGTAGGACAACACTTTAATTAATTAAATATTATTTTCATTTATAAGTATAAATATAATATAAATATAATTAAGTATAATATTATAAATGTTTTTTCACTTATATTACAAAAAAGCACAGAGTGTCAGCACATGGCCTTCCTCAATGTGCACATGACATTATAGTCACTGACTAAACTGTTAGGATTCCATATATTATTAACCAACTTTGGCTTGTATTACTATGAATAGTGATTCACAGATTGGTCAAGCATTTCAAGGACCCAACCCCCAACCAAAATCCAGTAGTTTGAGGGATTATCTGGTTTAAGCTTGTTTTTTTTTTCCTTCGAAGATTTTAAAATGTAATTTTACAATTGTGGTGTTTTTAATCACATGATGACACAAAATAATTACAGACATTTAGTAGGTGATGCTAATCCTTCTAATAGATGGTCTTAGAAATGTTAGTCCTCATGGTCAAGGGGTGGAGATAGTGAGAGGTGCTTCTTGCTGAGAGAATTATTATTTTATTTGTTATTCACCATATGGTATGATATAAAATATGAATTTGTCCTTAGCTTGCTTTCTATAAGCTTTAAGACTTGGTTTGTGCTGTATATGGTCGACTGCTGGCCTTGAAAAAAAAAATGAAAAAGTACTTATTTAAGGGTTGTTTAGACAATTTAAAGACCCATTTGAATATTTGAATAGTTCTTTTAAGAACCTTTTAAAAAAGGTTCCATATAACAATAAAACATGTTTTGCTAATGTTACAAAAACAATAAAAAAAGTTTAAAGTACTATACACAAACCTTCTTGTTAAGAGTGTTACTGACTCCCTTTTTTTTAGGTGAGACTCCTGAGGAAACGGTGTTCAGAGTTCTGCGGGGTTTAGATCTTTTGCCCACACCTGGACCCCCATTGTCCAAACATTCAGCCTATTTCCCCACAAATGTAGCCAACCCACCACTGAGTGCGACCTTTCCCAGAAGTGCATGGAAGTGGCAGTCAGAACTGCTTCATCCTGAATTGAAGAGGAGGCATAACCTAGCGTCATACAACCTCAATTCATTCGGCCTTCGCTATGGAAAGTGAGAGGATGGCTCTTCAGATGGCATTCTGTATACACAACAATTCTGTATGAATTCACTATTTAATAAATAAAAAAATAAATACAGTATATAATTTGTGCTTTATTTACTATCCATCATACTGTAGTACCTAAGGGCTGCATTATAACACTAATTGTAAAGTAATAAATATCTCCTCTGTAAATGAATTCCTCCTGATACTTTACTTTTATAGACATAGATATGTCTCTATCTGCATGACACCTACGTTTTGTCACTGTCGGAACAAAACCTTGTATCTCTAAAATGGTAACTTTTCAGGAGAAAGAACAAACCTTCTTGAATGGCAATGGAATTACATCTAAAAAAATCAAGTAATTTTGTGTCAAGTCACAGCTGGTGTTTTCAAATTATATATATGAAAAAAACAAAACAAAAAACAAAAACAACAGAAAGGAAGATACAAGGATTTGTTCCCACAGTGATTACGTGTCTAACTATGGTTTCTGGGTGCTGGAGAGTCCAGTTTTGATCTCTGTTGACTCTTAAGGCATTAGAAATGTTGATACTGAATGCCTATTTAACTGTAATAGTGAGATCTATATGTATAATTGGTACTGTATCAGGAAACATAATATTAGCATCTATATTAGCATATATTAGCATTTATTAGCATCAAAGTGAAGTGTAAGGTGTTTTAACATGTAGAACATCATCCAGATGAGTCAGAATCAAGCATCTTAATAGACTTGACGGTAGAAATAACACAGGAAACTGTGCTGAGCACCATATGCATGCTGTAGGTATTGCACTTGTTAAATAAGCCTCTGTTAAATATCTTTCTGACAGACCAATTAGTATTTTCATTCTTTAAATTTTCATTATATTATTTCCATACGTGCATCCATTTTTTATTCATGAACACCTATAAAGAGAAAAATCTGATTAGATAGAAGTATATTGCCTTTTTAACAGCTTTGAAGTGCATAGATAAGTTTCAGTTTCTAATTCCTATTTCAAAGAATTCAGTGTCAGAATAAACATTTAATGGCACATTTCTAATGTTACATATCCTTAATACTAATAATTACTATATAAAACACTTATCACGTGTTGGGTCAGGTGATATGAGTACAACGTCCCCCTAAAAGTTGAAATGAAACTTACACCACTTTCTTGAGATGTGTTTCAGTGTTAACAGCGATGTTGTCTCACCACAAGTTTCCACTGACTTCAGCTGTGCCTCAAGTGCCTTAATGCTTTCTATTGGAAAATGTCACTTTAGTTAAAGTTTAGTTTAAGTTTTTGGATCAAATTTTTGATTTATGCAGCCATCAGGATGAACATTGGACCAGTAATAGTTCCCCTCAGTCTGTTTCTTTTACTGTGTCTACTGGAAGGTAAGGCTGTAATATACTTATCTTCACTGTAGTGAGAACAAATGAATGAAACAGAAATGCATTAATCTTTATTTTCTTTTAAATTATTTTTGTGACAAAATGTTACAATAGTTTTGATAAAATGTAATGTTGGAAAAAAAAAATACTGATAAACAGTAACATAACTGCACTATTAATAAGAGATGCTGAACCTGGAATAAATTCCCTACTAGGTGTAATTTAAAAAAAGGCAATCTTTATCCATGTCAAATTTTTATTCCAGACTGCATTTATTGTGCATTTACTGAATTTATTAAGACAGTATTTAAAATGTTTATTGTTGTTAATTTGTGCTTAATTGTATTGCTCCAGCTGTACCAGTGCAAAAGATAATTGTGCCCACTGGCAGCCCAGGAACATTTTACTGTTCGAATTCAACTGTCAAGATTAAACGATGTCACTGTGACACCTGGAACTGCCGGTCCATCTCTTACCATTGGATCAAACCAGAACGTTATTCTGACCAGTGGAAAATTACATTTTCTGATCTAAGGAGTTATGATTCGGGGTGTTACTTGTGTTTGTACGGCCAGGGATTTCACATTGAAGTGCTTCAAGGTGAATAATAATATTAATGTGTGTGTGTGTGTGCGTGCTACAGTTGCTTGAAAAATTATACAGTTACTATTTAATTACTGGAATGAACATATTATATTTTACCTTTTTTGCCCATAAAGTTAAACCCAGAAACATTGTTTGGAAAAATCCAATATTTAAATGTTTTCTGTATGGGATGTTCTTATTTGCACTTAAAGCATCAGCAAAACATGTAATTTGGCTATGAGTGTTCAAGCTTTCACACAACTGTAGATATACAATTGATTAAATATCTGTGCATTGGAAACAAGAAATGTCCCACTTTAAACCACAAACTGGTGTCATTTAAAGTGTTTTAATGTAATTTTGTAAACATAACTTGCTTTTGTTTAATTAAATAGCACATATAAATGTATATTTAAAAAATAAATAAAAATGTGATGGGGAAAACGACTCATAATTAGGACCAATTCTCTTACAGCTAATGATATTTTTTATTTATGATATGTTATTGCTTTACCAGTAAAATGTGTAGATCTAGATGCTGCGCTTGCAGACAGCTAGTTTTCAATGAAAAATATCAGTATAAACAATGACTCTTTATTTTTTCATTCTCCAAATATTCAGAAAAGGATCCATCTGTAGTTATCGGAAAAACAGGAGGATCAGTTGTGATGCCCTGTGCATTTGGAAACCATGACTCTATATACGAAAAGTACTGGTGTCGTAAGGACCATAATAGGGATTGCTCCAGAGTTCAACTAAATGAATTACAAGGACCGTTTCGTATTCAGGATCGCCAAAGAACGTTTTCACTAGAAAAGCGTGATCTAAGCCCTGAGGACAGTGGAGAGTACCGATGCATGGTAGACCAGGGATATACTCACAATTCTCACACCATTGACCTACAGGTGCTTCCAAATGAAAATGGCCTCAGTGCTCCCAAAACTGTGAATGTGATGCCAGGAGAACAGTTCAAAGTTGCATGTAAATATATTCAAGACTATTTAAATGCAAAAAAATCCTGGCAGTGTTACAACCAGTTCTCAAGACAAAACTGCCAAACAGATTTTGAAGTTGTTGATGACCGTACTCGCTCTGAGTTGGTGTTATCAATAGCTCTTGTGACCATGTCACATAATGGAAATGTTTACACATGTGAAGTGGACACGTTGGACGGTGATTCCAGTAATCTTAAGGTGACACTAATAGTTGGATTGACAGCACCGCAACATGTGAACGGCACAAAAGGAGGCAATGTAACAATACGCTGTAACCATGACGTTCAAGCCTACCACTCTTCAATATCATGGTGCAAGCTGGACTCTGGAGTATGTGAGAAAATGTTCAGCTTTCCCACAGAACCTTATGGAAAAGTTAGCATTGAAAAGGACACCAACTATTTTGATGTCAAAATGGAACATCTTGAGATAAAAGATTCTGGAACTTATCGTTGTGGGTATGAGTTTGGGAATGAGTTTAATAAATGGGTGACATTAACAGCAGATGTGGAACTTATTATAACAGGTATACAATCTTTCTACATTACTTTAAACTTACACAGATTATGTTTTTGAAAAATAAA
The DNA here is from genome assembly GCA_034552555.1 of Semaprochilodus insignis. Taxonomy (NCBI): domain Eukaryota; kingdom Metazoa; phylum Chordata; class Actinopteri; order Characiformes; family Prochilodontidae; genus Semaprochilodus; species Semaprochilodus insignis. The sequence continues at coordinate 19,499,104 of CM067494.1, forward strand.
ATAACCTTTGTTGGATCTGTTGATTTTAAGATCCACAGATATATCCAACAACCTCAGCAGTGCTTACAAGAACCATCACAAAGAGCAAGGCTGCAAGTCCTAACAAAGGAGCCACACTTGGGTAATGATAAATCCCAAGATTTCAAAACTAAAGCAGTGCATAAGTAGTCTCTGTGGTGTGTGGTGTGTAAGCATTCTCATTCATGTTATTGTTATCTATTTAATCTGATTGGATATGTAGTATTTGCTAACCCATCCTCTGTGATTTTTTTGCATTGTAATGTTTTGTTTCAGTCAAAGTCTTCTGCTCTATGGCATCATTTGCCTCCTTGCCATCATAGCCATTACTTTACTGATGATATTACTCAAACTATACTGCAATAGACGCAAAGGTGAGTAAACTGAACAAATTGAACAATGAAAATCCTAAAGCTATTGAACTGAATTCAGTTACTAAATTTTACGTTTTTGCCGGTTTTATTCACTACTTTTGACGTTAATGTTACATATTGGAATTTTATGATCCTTTGAGATGTTTTTTCAGATCGTGTGCAAAGTCCAAGTCTTGGTGGAGGCACTTTTCATATGAACGATCTTACAAGTGACTTACATCTTGCAAATCCCACCCCTCAGCAACCCTACAGTAAAGATCTTTCCATACCTGAGATTCAAACAGTAATCAAAATAAACTGTTTCTGGTTTGCTGAATTTGTTACATTTTTGGTTTTCCATTTTTTTTAAGCTGGGTGTATGGATGATTCATCCTCTACTAGCTCAGAGAGCTCAGGCCATTCAGTAAGTATAGTTATATTTTATTTATCTCTGAAAATCATCCTAGTAATGACACAATGATAACATCTCCTTGTTTACACATTTATTATCCATTTTATCAGCTCCATTTACCATATAGGTGCACTATGTTGCTCTACAATTACAGACTGTAGTCCATCTGTTTCTCTGTATACTTTGTTCTTAAATGGTTAAGAACATGGTTAAAAACCCAGCAGCACCGCCACAGAGCAGGTATTATGTGAGTGGTGGATCATTCTCAGCACTGCAGTGACACTGACATGTTGGTGGTGTATTAGTGTGTATTGTGCTGGTGTGAGTGGATCAGACACAGCAGTGCTGCTGGAGTGTTTAAACACCTCAGTGTCACTGCTGGACTGAGAAAGCTCCACCTACCAAAACTATCCAGCCAACAGCATCCTGTGTGCAGCGTCCTGAGACCACTGACGAAGGACCTGAGGATGACCAACACAAACTCTGAAGCAACAGATGAGCTATCATCTCTGACTTTATATCTACAAGACGGACCAAAAAGTCCGTCTAATAGAGTGGACAGTGAGTGGACACATCGTTTAAAAACTCCAGTAGCACTGCTGTGTCTGATCCACTCGTACCAGTGCAACACACACACTAACACACCACCACCACATCAGTGTCACTGCAGTGCTGGTGTGAGTGGATCAGTTATCCACCACCCAAATAATACCTGCTTTGTGGTGGTCCTGTAGGGGCCCAGACCATTAAAGAACAGGGTGAAATGGGGATAAGAAAGTATGCAGAAAAACTGATGGGCTACAGTGGACTATAAGGTGCACCTATAAAACAGATAACGAGTATAGATATAAGAAGCTGGTTTTAATATTTTGCTGCATCCACAGATTTCTCAGTCATTTTAGAGCCCATTTCGAGAGCTTTGGTTTATTGTTCTGAGTATGTCTACAATTTCCTCAATTTAATTGTCTTTTAGGTGTCTTAGTCTGCCTACTAGCCAAAATAAATTTACACAACAATTTGGTTATATTATGGTATTCCAGAGTGATTCCAGGAATAATTAACTATCTTGTCTTCAGAATAAAAGTGTCAAAAATGGATTTGTTGTGCAGCATCACAGAAGAACCATTTTTGGTTCTCTAAGAAAACTTTTCAGTGGATGTTGTAAAAGTTCTAGGAAGAACACTTACATTAGTGTAAAACCTTTACATCATGTGATAGTTCTTTAAATCTTTAAAAGCTTCTTCACACTCATCAATCTTTTTTTTTAAGTTGTTTTTTTTTGGGAACCAGAAGTGTCTATTCTATTGTATTGCACAAAGAACCGTTTGCGGCACAATTGTTTTTAGTATGTGTGTAATATGCGAATATGTTGTGACTATAGGAATGAACGGTTGTGTCTTCAAAATAGTAACAGGAAAAAAAGATCTTAAATTATAATGTAAACTATGTGAAGTAATTTTACCCATTATTAGTCATATTAATTTGTTTATTATATTGGTGTTTATATGAAAATTTGATGCAATGTAAAGAGCAACTGTCATTAAAAAACAAACAAACAAATAAATAAATAAATAAAATAGAGTTTTGGAGAGGTTTGTTTTGACAGCAATAACATTCATATATTCATGACATTCATAGTCTTATTCTTTGACAGTCTTAGACAGTGGAAGTTTGGTTCCCTCTGGTCAAATTGCATTATTTGCTTAATCTAACATACCGGGCAGTTACACAGTACAGGTTGTAATAAAACGTGGCTAGTGCAAAACTGATGGCATCTTCTATAATTAATGTATATGAAAATAAATATGTTAAAATCAGCAAATAAACAGAAATTGTGTGTTAAAAAGGCCATATTTATGTACATTTCTTATAAAAGATATATTAGCTTATTTTAACTTATTTAAAACATGTCATTTGGCTAGAATAAGCCAAGGAAAAAAAACTCTAGTATATATGTTTGCACATCTGATTTCATGTCTGTTGTTCTTTTGGTGTTTCAGTTTGGGAATATATCCTTCGGCCCTCAAAATCAGTATCTGAGTATAGCACCCTCCCCTAAGGTCCCGGACTATGAAAACGTCCTTGAAGAAATGCCTTCAGCTCTTCCAGATTACGAAAATGTCACTGCTGACACAGACCAGGACTATGTCAACATATCTGAACCCCAGAACACATCTTCCACTGAGGACAAAGACACAGAGACCAACAGGCCTACAGAAGAGTGGAAAGAGAGTACAGCCGGCAGGAAAAGCAGCAGCAGCAGCAGCGAGAGCAGCAGCAGTGACGAGAGTGAGGAGGAATCAGTAAATTACAGCCTGGTTGTCTTTAAAAAGACCACATAGTAGGTACTCAGAAGACACCACTGACTTTCATGCTTATTTAGCCACATAATCATTTCTGAGCAGGATTTCTGCATCAACTAATTTGAACTCATTTTCATTTCATTCAGTGACTTACATTATTTACTCTTTTAAAAGGTTTACAGCATTGTATCAAAACCAGGAATGTTATTACAGGTTTCTATATGATATATATGAACTTCATGTTCTAAGTTTAACTGACTAGAATGTGTGTATTTTTACTGCCGATATTTTTTGTATGAGTTTTGCATATACTGGCTGTGCATGTGAGAAAATACAGTTCATTCTTGGTATGAAACCCTCCGAAACAGAACCCGAATAAGTTTTGATCTGATTAAAGCACTCTTGTACTGATTACCGCCAACGCACAAACTTACATCCTGTTAGGAAGGAACTAGATTGTGCAGCTAAGCAGAATAACTTGACGGGACCTTATTTTCATGTGTAAATCTGTTGTGCGCCAATTATAGTTAATGCATGCCACTTCGTGTCATTGTGTGATCACTGTTCTCGTCTTTGCTATGTACTGCTGTGTACCCAGTAGATGTTATTTTCGAAAGATCTGGCCTGTTTAGGTTTTAAAATCTAGAGTGTGACGTTTTTGTGTGAGATGGTTCATCCGTTGTTCCAAAAATATGTCTATGTCCGGTTTTAAAATGGAAAAAACGAACTCTTATCATATCGGTTGACCACAGTGGCTATGTACTCATAGTGTGAGACCACATGGTGGTGTAAGAAGCCAAGGAGATTCTGGTACCAGATTAGGAGTACTCTATGCTCACTGCCTTATTTGGGTATTATTGTTCCTCGTTGGGGCCAAACGAAATGAATGTTTTTGCCTCCGAGCTCACTCATTTACTACAATTTGCCACAGCAAACCTGAGCAGCATGTGTGACTTTACTGAGATCTTTACTACAGCTCAGGAAATAGCTGAGATCTTTTTCTTAGGATGAATATCTGTTCAGCAAGAGAGACTTGAGCGAAAGTCTTGTTTGTCTTTTTTGTCTTTGTATCTGCCCTCCTTGTTTATTAGAAATTACAGAGATATTAAAGAAATCTATTTTCTCTATTGTTTTCTTTCCTATGGGCATACAAATGTAATTATTATAAAATGGATTGTTCTGGTCATAAAATCTGATTGGCTGAATCAAGTATAGATGTGGCAAAATCCCAAATGACTATTTATTAGTTATTCTATACACTGTTAGGATGCAGGAGCCAGTATAAAATAGTGCATTATGTAGGGAGCAGGGAGCCATTTAAGATTCAGCCCCAGCATTGGATTGGTGTTATATAAGACTTGCAATGATTCTCAGTAATTTACTTTAAAAGGGTTTTGAAATAAACAGTGTTATGACCTCAGTATATAAAAATGGACAAGTGAATGTTCATCACCTCATCTTCAGTCCATGGTTGCTTGTTTGTCCATGTGGAACACCAGTTTATGTTGATTATTTAACTCTAGCATATTTTATGTTGGCTTGTGTTTTATTAATGCAGGCTTTTGAGGCCGTGCTTTACTGTGATTATATCACAGGAAGAGGGTTTTAGGCACTCCACTTCATGTCATGCCTAAAAACACGCTTCACTGTGATAAGACAACGTTAAAAGAATTTAACAAAACTGCAAATTCTGACTTTCTCAAGTATCATGCAGCGTGACCAGAAACAGAGGACTTTATGCTGACATGCTTTTAAAAAGGAGTGGGCAGCGTGACCTTTGCAGTACAACGGTCAATAGCCCACAAATATTGAAAATTTGTTGTTTAGGGCATTTCAGTTTAGCAAGTCAGGTGGTATAACCACAGGAAAGTAGTACATTTATCTGAGAGAAAAAAATGTTCTAGAATAATTTTTAATATGTATAAAAAAATTTTGTCTTTTCAATACAGAACAGTTTGCTTAAAAATAGTCGCTGTCCAAAGAAAAACAAGTATCTCATTTTTGTTGATTTTCACTTTTATGCATCATTGGAAAACAGCAGCTGCTGTTTGCTTTGTGTGAAAATGCCATGATGAATGGACCAACAGAAATGGCCCAAAATTGCTTGTAGAAAAGTCTGGTTCCATTGACTTACATTAAAATTAAATGAGGCTTTTGGCCTCTCCTGTACAGTTACCATTTTGTAGATTTTTTCTTTGGACAGCGACGATATACAGCATTTCTTACACATAGTTTTTTGGCCCCTGTGTCTCTATGAGGCTTGCGACATGTTTTTTGAAAATGATGCCTGGACATGTGATAAGGACCTCATGGCCATCTTCAGTTTGTCCTACCAGCCATGGCAGTAGCTTATGATACAAGAATCAGTCCAAGGTTTTTTACTTCTAAGGTACGTTTGATTTAATTTTATTAATAATCCTGAAGTGAGCTGGCACTGGTGTTTGGTCTTTAACTGCTGCTTTTGTGTTTACCGATCATTTTGGGGTTTATCTGCTGTTTTTGCATTTGTCTTCCATTTTGGCATTTATCTGCTGGTTTGGCTTTTGTCTACAGATTTGGCTTTTATCTGCCATTTTGGTATTTCCTTGCCGGTTTGGCCTTTGTCTACCATTTTGTTGTTTATCTGTCAGCTTGGCATTTGTCTGCCATTTGGCGTGAGTGTAAAGTTGTTTGCTTCCCTCCCTCTCAGGGCTTGTAGAGGTGCACCACTGCACCTGGTTAGCAATGGGTTTACAATAGTAAAACAAGACAAGAGAACATGAATAAAACAAGAGTTAGGGAAGTGTAATATATTGGGCTGGAGCGAAAGTTGAAAGGTTACTTGGTTGAAAGGTTACTTGATCAGGTTGATATCGGCCTTTTTATACCCATTATGTTTCTGTTCTTACTGAAGACTAAATTTATTATTTTGAGTTGAAGTTGTTTTAGAATATAACCTGTTATGTTCTCAGCTGTGCACGAGCATTTCTTGCGGTTATCTGTGGGTGTGTGTGATTTGAAAGATAGTGTGAAAGTGAGCCTTTTATCTCTGCTAAAGCACATGAGGAATCTAACGGCTGCCGTGCCACCCAAAGGTTTGGAATCACTGTTTCTAATTTTATCAGAAAGGTCAGTTTTACTGAAGCCTTATTTATAAACCGATCTTAATGTGAAGTTGTGCAGGTCTCTGAAATCTGTGGAATTCTGAGGATGACTTTATGGTGTCATAAATATGCAGAATATGTTGTGTTTGAGAAGTTATGATTTAATTTATGTTATGTCAGACTCGGTCTCCATTATAAAACTAAGTACAATAACCAGTCAATCTGAACAGTGAACAGGCTTTAAGTAATGTATAAGTATGTGGATGTGTTTTCCTCTGAGATCATCACAGCATCTAGCAGTTAAGTGCTGGACAGCTGTGTGTGGCCTGAGAGGAGTACTACAGAAAGTGGATGTCTGTCTGAGTGTGGTTTTGAACAGTAAAGGTGAACACTTAGTGTAGATAGACTAAATGAATGTCAGGGTAAAATGGAAAGATCATATTAAGAGCGTGTTTGCATATGTGTTACAAAGGCAGTAGAAGGCTTACATATGAACCCTGAGAAAGACAGAACATTCTCTTATTGTGCCTTTAATTTGACCCATGTGTGATTTTCTAGCTGAGCACAGGTCATCTCTGATTTGAACAGTTTGTCAGTACTAAAGTCTTTGAGTTTGTAGGCCTCTGACGCATTTTGAGTTGGATCCTTACCTGTCTGTAAAACTAAAAATGGACGACATGTTAAGACTTTGTTTTTTTCTAATTCACTTTTCCTGTTTAGAGAATAATATTAGACCATGGGGAAACTATTATATCAGTTAATATATCTGATATTATATCTATTATATCAGTATCACACATGTTGACTTTTCTTTTTATTCTTGATCTTTTCCTAATTAATAATTAATTTAAATTATAATATTAATTAAAAATCTATTCAAATCTTCAGTTTCCTCCCACAGTCCAAAAACATGATGTCAGGTGAATCGGAGATGTTAAATTGCCCCTAGGTGTGACTGTGTGTGAATGTGCATGTCTGTGTATCTGCTCTGAGATGGACAGGTGGCCTGTCCAGGGTGTTTCCTGCCTTTTGCCCAGTGAGCATTGGGATAGGCTCTAGCATCCCCTATGACCCAGAAGGATGAAGTGTTTGATGAGTGAGTGAGTATTAATAATAATAAATAATTTTGGCTGAAAGGACAAAAATCTCTTTATGATACTAGAAATTTTGGAATTAATTTTTTTTCATTTTTTGCTGTGTTGTATTCAGTTGGATTTGTGTGAAAATTTGTGAATTCTCCAGACCCTCAGAATAGGGGGTCTCTGAGTGTGTTTGGAACTGTTTTAAGGACGATCAGAAACAGAGGGCTTCATGGGAGTTTGGAAAAGCTCAGTTTAACATTGCATGGGGCCTACAGCATGCTGTTTCTATGTGCTTCATTGTCTGAACTGGACCTGCACCTGCTGCTTCTTCATCTGAACTGGACCTGCACCTGCTGCTTCTTCGTCTGAACTGGACCTGCACTTGCTGCGTCTTCATCTGAACTGGACCTGCACCTGCTGCTTCATCGTCTGAACTGGACCTGCACCTGCTGCTTCTTCGTCTGAACTGGACCTGCACTTGCTGTGTGTTCATCTGAACTGGACCTGCACCTGCTGCTTCATCGTCTGAACTGGACCTGCACCTGCTGCTTCATTGTCTGAACTGCACCTGGACCTACTGCTTCATCATATGAACTGGACCTGCACCTGATGCACTCAAGTAGGTTTAACCTGTCGACAGCTGAAGTGTATCTTCGATGTGGAAATAAAGACTGATGTGCTCTGGTGAATGTCAAGGACACTTGTTTTGTGTCTAGAGGACTGGAACAGTAAGAGACACTGATTTTTCTCCTCTTGGTTCCTCCACCTTGTTAAAACCTCTAGGCTGGAGTCAATGCTGTTGGAGTGTAAGATGCAGTTTTAGCAATACACAAAGACAGTTCAGTGGCCCTGCCTGCCTGATGAAGTGAGCAAGACTCAGGTGATTAACTATATTAATTATATTTTGTCAAATTTACTTCAGTTTCACTTGTTTAGCTTAACTGAATCATATTTATTTATGTGCACTGTAAGGTGCAGTTTGTTAACCTTACTTTAAAAAACTAAACTAATTTTAACTCAATTTAATCATGTTTATTCTACTTAATTAAATAAAGTAGATTATTACAGCTTTTTAGTAAAACTAAACATCTTTTCCAGTGGTTCCTGGAAACATTTATTTGCAGATTGTTTTATTCACCCTCTTTGTATTGTCTTCCACCCTGGCCTACCTTCCATTGCGCATACCTATATACCTATATTTCATCTATGGCCTATAAGTTTAACCTGAGCGACACTGCGGTTGTACAAGTTAACCTCACAAACATGAACTTTGGGAGTGGTTGGGTTGTATTAATCCACCTACACAAAGTAAATTCATTTTTGGCCCTGACCCACTTTAGCTGGTGTAATTCAAGACTTGTTAAAAGACATAAGCCATCTGATTTGATCAAATATAACAGTGTTACATCACAACAATGCTACATTAAGAACCTCATAGTGGTTTATGTAGTTGTTTGACATAGTAATTCTGAGTAATCTAAGTCAGAAGTTAAGTTAATTTAACCCAAGTGTAACTAAATTACACTCAAAGGTATTGGTTAGTACAACTTACAATACCAATTTCATTTTACTTATTTTTTAAGGCAATAAGTTTGCATAACATAAGGTTATCAAATTAGACTTTACAGTGTTGGCTCATGCCAACTGTATTAATTGACTGGATTAATGAGCATGCTTTTCCTCAAACCCTGTATTTCTCAACCCACTTTGTTTGATATGATAATTCAGCTTTGCTGGTAAACTGTGTGTTCCATGCCAATATAAACAGAAACAGAGACTGAGACTGTAAAATATAAACAGAGACTGTTGCTTGGCAGATTACAGCCAGATTACAAATTATAGCCAAGGCCTAGATTTTACATCGAGAAGTTCCATGTAGAGACGTGTGAAACAAATGTATTCCAACTGAATAAGACCAGGATGGAAAGATTTTTAATAGAGTTAAATCATCTTAAATTAAAATTACAACATTTTATCAAATCAAAATTAGAAATATTAGATATCCTAACTAGATTTAAAATAACTGAATATGGCAAGAAACATTTTTTGCAGTGTTGAATCATTGCTATAGTGTTGAACTTGCTATAGTTCAAGAAGGATTAGACAAATGTATTCTCTGTTTAGGGCAACCAATAGAGCTAGAGGGAAATTCAAAAGAGAAAAATACTACAAAAAATATTTCAGTATATTTACTATCATTTTCAACTGAAACCACTCATCTAATGGTTGTTTGGAAGTCAGAACCCCTATTTGCTACCGATTTAGGTGAGCTGACCTTCTCAGGTGCGTCAGAAAAGGAACGGATGTTTTCTCTCCTTCAGTGACTTCTGGGACTAACAGTGTGGGTTTTACAGGTTTGCTGCAGGAAGTAGGTAGAGAAGCAGATAAAGGCAGCAGCCGGCAGCTAAGCAGAACATCATGGAACTTAGTTATTATATGAAACATTATTATTCGCAAGGCTTTTGGAGGGCCCCTGTCCATGCAGGGCCCTGGTTGGTCAGGTCCTGCAGTCCTATGTACTGATTTCTTTCCCTTAGATCTAAATTCAGATGTCTCCTCAGCCACAGTGCTATTGAAACACCATCCAGTTGAGTCGTCTTTGTGATTGAAGCTCCTGCCTTCCATGCCCCAATAATGAATCCTCTTTCAAAGTCACTTAGACCTTTTCCTCTTGTTATCTTGATCCGAAATCAAGGTCATGGTAGAGCATGGTAGACTTTTAAAGGACTAGTTTGGCAAAGCATCACATTCAATTTATCTCTTACCCCAGATGCAGTCGATCAGCCAAGACATGTTTGATATATGATATCTGCTTCTCTGTTTACAACAGGAGATGCTAGACTAGTGTTGCCTACAAACTGGCAATACATGCCCAGAAACATTTCTCAACAGCTTGAAACACACCAAGATCTTCACGTTTCAAGGAGACACATCTCAGTGGTTTAGAACCCTGTATGACTTCTTTTATGTATACAAATAAATCAAATTAGGTGATTGGATGGGCAGCCATTGTGAGTAACTGTTCTAGTTCTAATCTGTTCTAGTGAACTCCAAAAATAAAAATATTAATTTTGAAAATAACCTTAATAGGTCCCCTTTAATGTTACTTGTGGAAAGTAGCTAACCAGGCAATCACAACCGAGGATCTGTTTTGGAGAGTGGGAGGTATTGATGCAAGTGCAAATCAGCAAGAACGATGTTTGTTACTACAGTGAAACAGTTTAAAGCAACATTTGTCGAGCGTATTAACTGCATACGGCATGACTTTCTAAACGAGCACAAAATGGACAGTGAAAAAACGTACTTTAATTCCACTACTCATCAGTGGAAATTTACTTAACCAGCTGCAGGTTTCAGAACATTCCATGTGACTTTCCTTGTAATCGTCCAGAGAGTGCTAGCATCTCTTGCTGTAAATTACAGAAGCAGGTCTCAGACATCAAGCATGTTTTGGCTGACTGACTGCCGAGGAATGTGGGGTAAGTGATAAATCATGCTAATTAGATTTTTAACCAAACTGTTCCTTTAATTGCCTAATTGTCTCATGTAGTGCCACCGTTTGGAAGCACCTGCACTCATGCTACCTATCTGTAGTTGCCTAAGTTGTACTGAGTTCTTGTCCGTGGTAGGCTGCCTTTATACTCTCATCATCAAAAGAATAGTTGCACAAATAGTTACACCCAGAAGGACTCAACCAACAGGAATGAAACTTGGTGGGTAGGTTCGACATTGTGAGGCACGTGAATGATTCAAGTTCAACGCTTGGCTGCGCATGTGACGCAAGAAAGGATGGGCCTTATCACTGTACGTGACTCACCCAATTGCCACCTTCGCGGACATTCAGCAGGTAGTGATGCCCTCCATGAGTCATCCTGTTAGTGCCAGCACCATTGGCAGAAGGCTGCATGAAGCAGGACTGCATGCAGACCTTTTTATGACGACTGCCCTTAACACCCCGTCAAAATCGCCAAAGCCTGCAATGGTGTCGTGCCAGACTGTCATGTAGTGACTCAGAATGGCAGCGGGCCATCTTCAGTAACAAGTCCCGGTTTTGTCTTGGTGTAGGCAACCAACGAATCCGTGTGTGGAGTTTGTTGTCACATGTCACATATTCAGAAAGCCTGGTGTCACGTCCACCTCTACCACAAAATCTGCATGAACTGTGTGAGAATATTCGAGCTGCATTGGGTTGGATTATGGCAGGACACCATTAGGAACCTCTTCAACTCCATGCTGAGACGTCTTGCATGTTGCGTTAGCAAACATGGTGGCCTGATGCCATACTGAGAGACACTACTTCTGTATGTGTAGCTCCATAAATATTGCCCATATCAGTCTAAATTTATCATCATTTATTGTTTCTGGTAATCTTTATCTTCCTTCCCAATAGCATTGCAGTCCAACACTTCCTACTGGGTGCAACTATTTTTTTTATGATGAGTATTATTTAAAAATAAAGTTATAAATATGACTAAATAATAATCACTACAAGAACGCGTATTGACATCAGCTCCCTCTGGACATTCTTCACCTGATAAGCTAGCAAGGCCCTTTGATTTTCAGCTAACCAAAAGATAAGCATACTACAACCAAAATAATTTCTGTTATAGTTTAATGAAGGAAAATTCTTACTGTATAAAAATACATAACTTTAAATATTTCTATATTTCTTTGCAGACAGCACATATGTACACCAGTAAAAGTGCTGTCGGGTTGAACTAAAAAGAAAGCATCGTTTTTCTTCGGTGAGGATTTTCAGCATCCATCTATGTTGTCATGTGCCATCTGGCAAGTCTGAAGGTGCAAAAGAAGAGAATGTTTCAGTCTTTTGAAGGGATGTTAGTCATGTCTGGCAAACTACAAATAGGGAATAAGCAGTGTTTGTAGCAACTCACCGGATCTGTTATTTTACTTTGCAGTTCTACAGGTCTATCTTGTTGTAGATGATCGACCTTTAGAATAATAAAAGGTATCAATTCTGGAAGGTTGCCAGGTATAACACAAGAAATGAAACAGTTCAGACTGAATTATTGTGCATGTAGAAATAGTTACCTTGGAGCTGCTATTTCCTTTGGTCTCTGAAACAGCAGTCTGATGTTCTGTGAACACCAAGCAGTAAAAAAAATCTGAAATATGTTTCTTTTGTTATGATCATATTTTTGTGCTATTGATCAACAGCACTAGACATTACTCTTATGACTCACCCTTTCTTGTTTGCAGAGGATAAGGAGGGCAGTGAGGAGCAGTACTGCTGAGATGCACACAGGCGTCATTATGAATGTTGTGTTTATGGAGCTGTCAGTGAGCTGGAAGTCTTTCCCTGAGGGTCTCTCTACATGATCTCTGGAAATATGAGTCTTTGTGTCTTCAGTATTCTTTTGACATTTGGAATCTAAAAACAAACAAACAAACAAAAAAAATGTCAAAGAGTGACTTAAAACATGTCACATGAAGTGCACAACAATTTTTTAGATTTTTTAGAGTTTTTAGATGATGTGCAAGGACATGTGGCTTCTCACTTTGTTTAGATCATTTTCTATTGATGATCTGCAAATGCAAACGAATGATCTGGTTGATTCTCAACAGCATTGGGGTTAGGATTAGAATCTAGTTTATGAGTGGGATTAGGATAGCATTCCAGATTGAAGGTAAGGTTAGGGTTAGAGTAAAAGGTGGGTAGTGACTAGTTATTCAGTTATTCAATTTTGATGTATTTGAGATATTCAGATAATGTGAGCCTCTGGGGAATTCTTGTCTTGGGTCTTGAGGCTATATAAATATATGAAGTTTTAAAGCCACATGTGGCAATGTTTGTATGATAATAACCTTGAGTGTTATGTTAAACAATCAGCAAAACTTGAATAAAAATATAAGATAAAAATATAAGAAAACATGGCTGATCAGACACGTCTGAGAACTGTGTGGGCATGGCTAATGAGCAGCTTGATTGACAGCTCCCTCTCCACCACTCCTAACCTGTTCCACCTCTCATACAGAACTAACATCATTATCCAGCTTTAATGTGACACTAACTGGATGAAAAAAAGTCATGGACAAACAGATGTGCAGATGGATGAGTGAATAAGGAATTTGGCATTACATTAATTACTGCTGTTTGCCTTTCCTGGTTGAGTCAGGCAGGCGTGAGTACAAGTCTAGCTGAAAGTCAGGGTAGCATGCTACTTGAGTGCAACTTGAGTCCTCATCTGTGGTTTGTACTTTCCTGAATATAATTTTGGTGTATTTGTTTTGTTTCTGACAGCATCTGTACCGCTTTGCTATTGGTGACTATCCCTGACTTTATCGTTATATTCTAAACCAAAGGAAGGACAGCGCCTAACAAGTTTAGTTCCTGTTCTTATGGATGCTGGATGTAGTAAGAAGTTCCACGGTAGTTTTACCTGGAACTTGCTACTTTTGTATATTTACTTAGGTACTTTATTTGAATCATCATTTGACTTAAAGTAAGACTACTTTTATTTGAGTATAGGTCTAGTCTACTCTATCGACCTCTGCTCTGAGTGAGTATGTTAATATTAATCATTGTAAATTAAGAGATACTTAAAATGTAAATAACTTTGTATATTAAAGCGTTAGTAGTCAATATGGATCGCTCAGTGGGGTTTCACAATTGAAATACAAACAGCTTAAATAAGTTTCACCTTTGCAGTCTTTCGCCTCACTGAAGGCTTTAATTACAATCTCTTGCACAGAGGCAGCCATGTGAAGACGAGTTTGGATATGTGTAGGAGTGCTGACATCAACAGATCGTTCGGCAGGAGGGCTGAAGTATTCTGAAATGTCCTCCGTAATGTTCAGGGATGGTGGAGCTGGTGTTGATTCTGGTGCTATTTTTTTGTCCACATGAGGTGTTTGGAAAGGGTTGTTTGCTGTTGTTCCAAGGGTTATCTGTAGGCGTGAGCCTTTCTTGTGAATTCCTGCAGGGTCAGATGTGGTTGTAGTAATCCAACTCTGGAGAAGTTCAGAGTAGAAATCAGAACGTATTCCTTGGTTTTTCATCTCGAAAGATCTCTGGGCAAGTACATGCCCTGTGCTCTTGTCTGAACTGACTGGAATGGTGCTTCTTTGTGGGGGTTGAGATGTTGCTGAATGGAGAACAAGAACAGTACGTTTTTGTCGTATTTTTGGTGGGTCAGCTGAGGGTGTAACGGGGGAGGAAAGGGCTGACAATGGTGAACTTTCCATCTCTCCATCCATTAAATCTGGGGTGGTAGAAAAGATGGGGTTGAGAAAAGGTTCTTCTGGAAAGAGTTCAGTTGTGGTGTGCAACCCTGGTGAAGGTTTAGAATCTGGAGAAGACTGGATTTGAACTGAATTAGGTGCTTCTTGTGTGGCATCAGTTTCAGGTGCTTTATATCCTTTTTCATTGCTATGCTTGAAGACAGGTGCCGGGGATGACCTGGGTGGTGACACAGTTATTGGTGCACTTGGAGAAGATCTGGTTAGCAGTGATGCCTTCAAAGGTGTAGAACTCGTTTTTGTGCAAGAACACTGACACTCTTGGGTACCTAGGGATACAGAAAGACAGGGTCACATCTACGCTCTTTGTGTCGACATCTAAACAATGAGAAACAGTGTCATATTACCCGTGAAATTTATCATTGCTGACCAAATCCCTGCATTAGAGGTCCGCCCAGGACCAGTTTTTTAGTCATGTTACCATTTGGCCCTGCAAGATTTCAAGCCACATCATGTGGCATAAGAGTGACTTAACTACCAATTTTCATTGTATGTTAATGTAAAATGATTTAAGTAACTGACTAAGTAATTTTGGACCAATCATCATGAAATGTTTACAGTTTAGCTGGGCTTTTCTAATTACGCCAAAAAAACAAACACATAATAAATGGAGATATAAGGTTTTGTCCTGACATCGATGCTATGCTAGTTGCAGCATAAAATAGAATTTTTTTGTCTGTTCTACTGTGTTGTTTGATTATTCATTGCATTATTTTTTCCACCATTTTCTTTCTTGTGAGTAAGCTCAGAAAAAATGTTCTGATTTACGCTATTTAAAGTTTTACCTGATGTTTGGGTGAGAAGTGTAGCGTGTGATTCTGGCAAGTCCTCTGCAAACTCATCCTCACAGTTCCATCCCACAGGCTTGTCATTCTTAGTCACCAGATTCTTGTACATTTGAATGACTTCCTCTGCTTTTTCTAGTCCCACCTGGGGTGAAGTCATGTAGAGTTTTGCAAACTTCACTGGATTGTCCTGAGCAGAGGAGTCACATCAGGAAAAGTATTAATGTAATTGATGGTCACTAACTATGTTGCTTAGAATAGAATGCTTAACAAAACGTGGTCTCCTGAGGCATCGAAGGCTCCAGGCCCTATCTAAGGCTCAATCTGTCTGTAATCTAATTTCTTTTATTAAACTTATTTTACTGTGTCCTTGCAAGACTCCTTAGCCTTCGTGATGTGCCTTAGGAGACAGATATCTGTAAGTCAAAATCTCCTGTTAATACAAACCACATTGCTGCCATGAGGTCTGCGGCCTTAAAACCACTGACCTTTTCAAAGGATGGTGATAAAGACATGAGCTCAAGAAATTAAATAAACATTACATTTCAGGTGTAATGGTTCACTGGGTACTATAGCAGGTGTTTTATGTTTTGCTTGTTATCAGTTAGGGATCAGGATGATCCTTTACCCATTCTCCAAAACAAGCAGCATTCCATGATCATAGAACAATTAAGAGATTGACAGAAAAGACTGCTTTCGTTAATGGGATGCTGAGATAAACACCTTGGTTAGGGCCTGCAAGCTGCAGAATGAAAAGCTGTGAGACGAATGCCCGTGGCATCAGTCATGGCAGCTGCAGTGACTGGCCATGTGCTATGGATAACTGGGCATTCCCAAAACATCTGTAGAGCATTAGAAACTGTTCCAGCGCTATGTACAGTACATAGCACTAAGCATCTGCAGACATTTCGTTTGGCATGGTTTCAAAAGGCTGGTATAGTCCAGTCCCCACACCCCACCGCACTGTATGCCTGCAGCTAGATCACATGATTTGAATAAATGTTTTACTTCTAAATAACTACGAGACTGAAAAATGCAATGTTCTATGATCAGTATAACTAAAACATACTACTGCAAATGGTACACATAGGAAATTCTCCATGAAATTATGTGTATTTGTAAAGACTTACAATGTATAATACAAGCATAATCATGTACAACAACAACAACAACAATAATAATAATAATGATAATAATAATAATAATAATAATAATAATAATAAAACCTATGAAATCTGAAAAGATGTGCATTGTCCAAGATGAACTATATTACCTCAATCTCCTCATTGATTGGGGGGAGGCATTTCTGTGAATAGATGTTGTAGATTAGGTTCTTCAGTGAGCTAGTGTACTTATAGTTGTCTGAATCTCTTCCATATCTGAAGTGTGTGTTCAGAAGGTCCAAGATGTGAGGGAATGCTGCTTTAATGTAGCAGACGTCACTCTAAAAAAGAATAAAAAAGATGCTTGAAATTTTTTTCTGCAGCTTCACTGGCTGCGTCTTACCAGAACCTTGTTTACACTGTAGACAAGTAGGGCGCACATCAGCTAGTAAGAACTACTTTCGCAACAGCCTGTGGAATGGCTTCTGGTTCCCCATTGCTCCTAGGAATTACATAGAAGCTGTGTAACTTTCCAGAACCCGGTACAATTCTATTCAAAAGCTATTTATCTCGACAACAAGCATTTATTTCCTCCGAAAACACTCACTGTGTTAAATCTAACCCTGCTTATGTAAACAGTTCTGTATGTTTTGTATGCAGATTCATCAAAAATGGGTTCTAAATGTAAATAGAAATAAAATGTCTTTCTTGGTGTTGATATTTGCTCTTTCTACTTCAAAAATAAAGTTGCCACATTTAACACAACCTCTTTTTATGGACTGTATATATTTTTATAAATAGGTCTTTAGGTTAAAAATACAGTTTGTTTTAGTTATTTACAATATTTATTTATATATTTAATATATTTTTTGAATAGGTGGTTGTAAATAAATGAGTTTGTTCTTGTAACAACACAGAAACAATAAATTCCCTACATCTATGCTGTTTTTGCAGCATAGTTTACATATATGGACTGTATGGACTGGGGAGTCAATGGTAAATGTTGAAATTTTACCAATATTTACATATTTATAAACAACAACAACAACAACAACAACAAAAACGCTATCCTTCGAGTTCAGGATATGTTATTGACTAGCAGAGGACAAACTTTAGAATACAACTGTAAAATTGTATTGGATTTAGCAGACCTCTTAGCCACTGTACCATTGGGATTAGTTTTAACATTTTCACTCCAGCCAGCACTGAGCTATTTATAAAGTTTAATATGATTTAGTATACGGCTCAGGGGGATAAATGTAGGGAAATTGTGGCAAGCTTCAAAAGATTTCTGACTCCACCATGAAACCTTTTGTCAGAGCCATAGACTGGTTTTCTTGATAGTAATAGGGATGATTAATGTCTCCTGAGCATGGTTAACTTTCAAAGAAAAGATGAACATGATGTGCTTACCAAGCTCTGGCGTTGTGTGAAGTTATAGCTTATAGAACACCCATTTTGAAGTTGGTTTCCAACCTAAAATTGGAAAATATTAGCCTGTGAATGAATAGGCATTTATAACACTTAAACACTAAACACTTCCAAATGCATTCATCTTAAAGCTTGACTGACCAGTGGGGCTTCTGTTAATGGCTCATACCTGTTTTTTGACAGTGATGCTCTGCAACATTTGCTAAGCTTATGCTTAATTATACCTTACTGAAACTCTATTTTCCTACATATTATAGCCGTGAAATATCAATAAATCAAAGTGTTGCTCACCAGACGTCTTAAATTGAGTAGATGGTCCTCCGTCACAGAGTACTTACATGGACCAGGTACAGCGCCATAGGCCAAATGCAAGCACAGGACAAGGAAGGAGCACAGATGCCTTATCTGTAATCAGAACAGAAGTAAGGTTTAGAACTGTAGCATCTCTTCTCTTTCGCATTGACAAATCATCACGCTCTTTACCATTGTAATCTACTGCTACATTTGCGTTTGGTGGTAGTGTAAGGGGCACCGGATAGTAGACACAGTTAGAGGGCTGGACCCCCACACTTTCTTTTAACTGTGGTAGGACTGAGGAGCAAGGAGGAGATGGGGTGGTGATGGGATTATGAAAACTTTGTGACAGGAAATAGAAGGTTAGCCAGAGGCGTAAGGGTGTTAGATTGGGAGGAGAAGGGGTTTTAGGCATGGTCCTCCTCCCATATTTCAGTCATTCCATAATTCATGAAAAGAAGGATGTTCACTCAGTGTTACTCAATAACGTTATTGGGTTGTTTGGGGGGAAAATGGCTGAAGCCTGTTTTACTAAATAATATATATTTTCATGTTCAATTGCACTGAACTAAGAATTCATTGTATTTTAGTTGTATTCTGTAAAAAGCACGCTATAACCAAGGTTCACAAGATTTGCAACACTGTGACGTTACATTGATTTCTCATGTCTAGAAGTTATTTTTTTCCCCAGGTTCATAACACTTGAAAAGATATATTATTTTCAGAGAGAGAAAAACAGCATAGAAATGTTATCATTCTAAATTTAGAATTAGTAGAATTAGTAAAAATAGAATTACACTGCAATTCACCCAAGAGCAACATAGTAATACTTGTCTTGCAACATTTTTGCTAGGCAGGTCTGGTGCCAGACAAATAATCTTGTTTATAACACAGCAAATCTGATTAATGGCTGCAATAGGAGGAATATTTACGGTAGTCAAAGCAACTGAGAGCCATGACAGCCCCACAACAACAACAAAAATAAAAATTCAACACGGGCGGTCGCTACTAAATATCTTTATTAAAAAAAGCCTGTGGTCAATCTGGTATGATTCTGTGCTTATGAAATTGTGAATGAATCACAAGTTGGAACACAGTTTATAATACCAAAGTGGCTAGAATGATAATAACAATGGTCTCCATTTTGCTGTCTAAAAGAAATCCTTGCCAGTTCCAGTGAAATGAGACCACAGTAGACCACACTCTTCTTTGGTTTCTCATGTTCTCATGTGCTTGGTAACCTGAGACCTGACTTTATTTTAGAGTTCGGCTTTCTGACACTAAAATGAACAAGCATCCATAAACACTTAGTGTGGGCAGAGCAGAGTCTGAGAGATGAATGCAAGAGAATGTGCCATTCAAAGCAGGAAAACCAACTCTGAGGTGGTTTCTTGATCGGACGATGTTGCAAACTTTGATTGTGCATTCAGCATATAATATGTGGAAAATATATAGTACATAACTTTTGGAATGCATTGACAATATATTGCAAATCCATTCCATCTGTCTTTTGAAACCTAGAAATGTTTTAAAATATAATTAGTTACTAGAATAGATATTAAGTTGACTTTCACTAAGATTATCTACATCATTTAGTGGGGCTAAATAAATGTATGTACTACATGTATAATAACCACTAAAATGCATGATTTTTGGAGAGCTTGTTAGTAATAAACTGCAGGAATGATACTTGGCAGACGTTACCAGTATTAATCATTCAAATCAAGCTCAAGGTTTTAGCCAGAACATTTCTTTTGAACAGTTTGATGTGAAACGACTGTTCGTAAAGAACATTCTAAAACATTTTTTTTATTTAAACCATGTGTCAGCACAGCTGGGATAAGCTGTTCTCGCTGAAACCCTTTTTAAAATGGTAATGTTCCTAATAGTACATATAACTGCTTGAGCATTGCACATATTTATGAAGTACCTTCCTAGAACACCTTTCTGTTCCAACACCTGACAGCATAAAACTAAGCTTTACATATCAAAGCACTTACCTTGGCTTTGTGGGCTGGTGTGTTTGTGTTCATCTGGCTGACCTAAGCGAATAGTAAGAAGTCCACATTTGGAAAGGCATCCACATTGAGATTCATTGGAGTTCCTTTGCTCTTCTTGCTGTGTCCCCGATGAAAGTGGAGCAGGTCACTCTTAGGATGCTCTCTGTGCAGCCAAGACTAAATGCATGCCAGTCTTTTGATAAGTCACTGTGGTTGGAATTTCTGATACGCAGTCAGTCAAAGTGTACCAACAAAATGAATGTGTGAAAATGTTTGTGCTCTCTGCTGCACTAGTAAACTGAGCTTAGCTGAATCCCTCCCACTCTCCTCATAGGTCTTTTACAGGAAATCACTCCTTAGCTGCTCTCTTGACTGGACCACTTCCAAAGCTGTCTGAGTATTTGCCTCTGGGAATTAAGTCCCCAGTGACCAATTAAAAAAAATGTAAACCATTGGGACTGCTGTTTGCAATTAAAATAGCCAGCAGTGTGGTAAAGTCAGTTTTATATGCCATGGCGTAGTAATTGCCATTTTCTTAAATCTAATAGCGCATATCAGTGCACAGTTAGGGTTTAGGATTATTAAATTATCAGGAGCCTTTGCAATGATTGAGTTCACCTGTCTTATAAAAGAAAATATTTAAGGTCAATTCATTTTTACTATTACGCCATTATGTAAAACAGAGATTGTGCCAAAGCAGATTTACAGAAATTCCGATCCAGGCCACTAACGAGCGGCTAAC
Source organism: Semaprochilodus insignis (assembly GCA_034552555.1). Classification (NCBI taxonomy): domain Eukaryota; kingdom Metazoa; phylum Chordata; class Actinopteri; order Characiformes; family Prochilodontidae; genus Semaprochilodus; species Semaprochilodus insignis. Next base: position 19,519,970 of record CM067494.1, read on the forward strand.
GAATGCTATGGTGGCAGGGAAAGCTATCAAAGAGCATAAAAAAAAAACACCTAAGAGGAACCCCATCGACCTCTGGGATGCACTACATACACCACACTGGTGGTTACACAGTGCATCTTAGACTAAATTGTAGTGCTAGTGGTGAATCACAATTGGAAATTCCTTTTTAATGTAAGCTTGAATTTAATCTGGGCCCGAGAAACCGCCCCCAGAGTTATGGGCATGATAGGATCTGAGATGTGCTATGATGTCTATACATGGTACCAACTGTGGAAAATGATTGGGAATTTGGACAAGACAGCTGTTTTTATATCACTGTCTTTTATATCAGCTATATATCTGCTAACAATTATTTAGAGAAGGGATTTCCGCTCAAAACTACCATTCAGTTCAAGTTATTTTTTATTTTTCAGGATATTTCCAAGGAGGCAATCCACTTGAATAAGGAGATGGAAGTTAAAGGAAAATAGCCTAGACCTGGTAGACCACCAAAACTGTCACCATCACTGGTCGTATTTAAAACTATCCTCTTTGGGATACAGGAGAAGGTCAAGCTCCGCTCCTGCTTTAGATCTGAGGAAACTCCCAGTTGTTTCTGTCCATTCTACCATTGTAAGAAGCTTGAAACAAGATGTCTAATTGACTCCATGAAGCCATTACTGAGAAATTAGATTGGAAAAAGGTAAAGCCAGCAAAAAAGCTGCTGTTGTTCTCAGTATAGTGGACTGGCCACTCACTGAATGTGTTTGTGATTACTTGAAACATGAGAAGCAGAAGACTGCTATAATTAAACACTGGAAGTGTAGAAAAGTGTGGAAACTGTAATAAGTGCATTGTTTGGCACTTAACTGGCTGTTTCAGTGACCCTAAATTGCAGCTACGATTCTGGTTGGACCAGCCACTTCAGGAACACTGTATCACAGCTACAAGGCTGTCTGGACCAAGCATCTGTTTAATGCTACACTAAAGCTAAATGGCTGCCTGGTGCTTGGACCATTGGTGTTTGGCTGCATGCATGAGCAGCCCTAGGCTGCAGCTATGCGGCCTTTTGAGTTGGCTTTCTCAGTGTCACTACATCGCAGCTACATGGCTACCTGGGCCAGCCATCTGGGTGACATTGCATTGCAGCTATGAGGATGCCTAGCCTGGTGGCGTTCAGCTGCATGAAAATGCTAAGGACATTTCTGGCCTTTGAGGTTTCCTCACCAGCTACCTATGTGGTGTACCATAGCTGCAGTGTGACTCCCATGACCAAAGACCAGTGTGTCCCCCATGACCAAAGACTTTTTCCGGGCTAGCTCAGTGACTCTGTACCATGGTCTGGGGAATCCTCCCGCTAGCTGTGGGAACTGTGGAGTCATGTGTGTGTTGTATGTTGTTTTATTCATTGTTGATTATGTATTTTGACACCATTATAAAACACTTCATTTTGAAGCATGCATGAGCACAGGAAAAGGGCTACAACTTATGAAATACATGACGCGTGGTCTATGACTTCTGCACAGTACTGCTTGTTTATAAATCAGTAGCAGAGCCTGCTAAGCAATCAATAACAATTCATCAGATTTATTACGTTTGTGTAATTGGATTCGATTTGATTATGACGTAGTAAACATGCCAGACCTACTTGGCTTGGCTATTTGTAAATTGTTTGACCTAAAGGATTTGCTTCATGAAAAACTGATCACGTGTCCAGGATGTACGTCATTTGCCAGTTAGAATATTAGCCTAAGCAAAAAGGGGAAGAGGCCTGTGCTTCATGTTTTTAGATTACACGCCTCCAGCACCAGGGTTTGATCCCTTATCTAATTACACTGTCTCTGAAGACATCAGCTCCGTCTCCACTAACAATTCCTGTCATTATTCTGTAGAAATAGACGTAATTATCACACCAATTCGGCAGTCAGTGGAGTATTATTTAGTGCTCACCTCAAGTCTGAAGAATGTAAGACATTACAGTGATCTTTTCTTCCAGCCATGCTTTCCAGCTGAAATCTGTAATGATCCCAGTAGTGCTACTTATTATGCAAGATGTGCATGAGGCAAACTGGTCCTTTATGGTTTATTCATTTCTACATTGTCCAGCAAAGGCTGCTCAGAATGTTCTGTCATGAGTTCCTCCAAAATGTGATTAATTTACTGTTCAGTGTTTCCGCTCTCTCGAAACTAATTTTAAACCACAAATAATAATAGCATGTTGCTGCTTCAGGACACATGATTCAAAATTCTACGTGAGCATATAATGAGATGCTTACAAGATAATTATATCTGCATGTACCAAACATCTCAAAAAAGAGGGCTGAACTGGGATTACCTTGCCATTAGTATCAGTGTTGTCATATTTGTACTGGAAATCAAGTTAGCAGGGCATAATGTTCATGGCGCCAAGGGACAGAATCGGAACTGCACGTCAAATTAGTTAGAGCTAATCAAGCTTATGGTCACAAAATGAGTGGTTAATGACCACATGATCCTGGCACATGTTTAGCATATAAACAAAAATGCAATGAGCAACAATAGTGATTAAACAAGCTTAAAGTACCCAATAGAGAAATACGAAACGAGAGAAGTCTTGAATCCAGTTTTGCGGAAAGACTTGCAATTACACAAAAGTAAACATTATGTAAACATTATTTTGACTTATTTGTGAAAGAATAAAACTCTCTTTCTAATGAAGGTGGGAAAAAGAAATACACACACACACACACACACACACACACACATATATATATTCTCCTTATGAAAGTGAAAAAAATATTATATACATATATTTCACTTTCATTCTTTCACATGAGCAGAATGTTTAGGTTATAAGGAACTCTAGCTTTTTCCATCATTGTCATTCTGTTATTAGACAAGATGTAGAAAACCTGCTATTATAGTTTACTTCCTGATCTGTTTATAGACGTATATGACGTAAGTATTTTATATACCTGTGCCAAACAATCACTGTAACAGCTGGACAGTGTCATAATGTTTGCTCTTTTGGTTCATTACTTCACCATACTGGAAATGTGTCAACTTTAACTGGAGCATATTTACTTCTATACTGGGTGAAGAGTATAGAAACCACAATCCTTTTCTTTATGTCACTGCATCTTTAGCTCATGCAAAAGAAAGCTAATTAAAAGTTCAAGAGCTGATAACAGATGTTGCATCTGCATCTGGAGCCTGGAAAGCAACTAGTTTATCTGAGCCCGGTTATATTGTAATGAACTAAATACGCTCATCATCACAAGAATAGTTGCACCCAGAAGGAAGTGTCAGATTTTGACACTATGTGTATATCTAAAACCCACCTATTAAGATTAAAGTGTGACTATGAGGAAATGTGATTACACAGTTTATTGTTATTCCGATTTTAATATGTCTGAGTCATTTTATTAAGATTAAGATGCCCTAGTATTCTCTGTGATATGATCAAATCCAGAACATTTCCACTTGCAGATGATTCATGATCATGTGAGACTTTCGCCAGCTCAAGATAGAATGCAGGCTGATTCCGTGCTCTGTTTCCCGCATCCTGCATCACTCTTGGTGAACATGGACAAAGTTACTCAACGTTACAATTGTTTTTTGGCTGTTAATGGTTAACTACTCACATCTCTAAGTAGCTGATAAAAACCTATAAAAAGGATGAAGACGTGCAACAGGCCACAATAAAGAGAATACCAACACCAGCATGACCTCAGAAGGTTTACCACCCCATATCAGAAATCTAACATGTGGCAATATGTAGGTTTGAAATATATGACATATATTATCATATATGGATTTCCTATATATCCAGCTTATTTTGTCACATAAGGGACATGTATATGTTTTCATTGTTTCTTCAACATGGGGCCTAATGAAGTGAACTTTGTATACTAGCTACATAACTAAACTCTAAATACATGAACATTATAAGCTGTACAGTAAAAGCAGTAAATACCATAATGATATTAATAACATTGTTCTCTTACATGTTTAAATAAATTAATATTTAAAACAGATAGTAACAATTAAAACTGTACTGGTATATAGTCAATCATGTCTCTGTCCTACATGTAGGATCCATATATTATGCATACAAGTTGCATATTTGATACTTATATGTACAGGACATGAATATATAAATCTAATTTAAAAAATATATCCGACTCTTTATGATATATGTCCGTATAAGTTCACCAGACAAAAAATGAGTCACCTGTGACTAAAATGTTCCTCAACAGCATGTAATACCTTGTGTAATTTGAGCACGAATAACGGCTGCGATTTGATTTGGCATGGACTGGGCAAATTTCTGGATGTAGGCTACATCAATGTTCAGCCAATCTTGCATCAAATTGTGCAGTTGGGCCACATTTGGTGGAAGCCTTTCCTGGCACAATTCTGAGGAGAATTTACTGCTGGTAAACCCATATGACCATACGAATCTGCTTTGCAACCCATTTTCCACGCATGGAACAGGACCTTCACTGCTCTGTATCACCACTTCTCAATCTACGAATCCCATCACACAGCCGCAGGTATTTATACTCCAATCATTCTCGTGCAACACCATCTGAAAGAGTCTGAAGTTGGTAGAAGATGGTAGATCTTAAACACACGAGATGACCAATTTTTTGTCCAGTGAGCTTATATCATACATCAGATTTCTGTATGGGTCAAGAAAAAATCTACTGGTTAGCCTCAAGAACAAGAAGGCTGGGTTACAGTTTGTACAAAAAATTAAATAAAATCTGTAGATTTCTGAGATGAGTCAGCTAGTAACACCTCACAGTAGGGTACTGTTCATTAAGCTACAAAACACCTATGTAAGCTTGTAATGACAACTGATGTAACCTTAAATAAATGTTGATAAATACATATTTCTATATTCAATATGCCATGAAGGCTTTAGGTAACTTTGGCAAATGTAACCTTTACAGCTATGTAAACACATAGATGTTCACAAATGTTTATAACGATAGGCTACAAAAACCAATAGACTTCGTAGCCTGTCGTTATAAACATTTTTGAACATTTATGTAGGGTTATGTCTGCTTTCATGACAAGCTAATGAAAGTGTCATGTACCCTTATGAACAGTGCCCTACAATAAAGTGTTACCTTTAAGCTCTGCCTAATACAGAAATGCAAATAGAGTGCAGAAAGTGTGGAGGATATAAAAAAAAAAACTGATCATAATCAAAACTATATCATTATCATTGAGACATGGACATGTATATCTGCCAGTGGAACTTATATGGATATGACTGTCAACGGCAACAACAGGATAAGTTCTGAGGTTTAATTTGGCAGGACCAGCCCATTTTTGCAAAACAAAGTGAGATTGCACCAAGACAAAGCCATGCATATGCTGGCAAAACATCTATGGAGATTTTCAGAGCCAAAATGTGTAAAACTGATGATTGGCCAAGTTGTTTGCTTGAGCTGAATTCCACAAAGCAAGCATCTTGCTGCAGAGACAAACAGGAAGTGAAGAAAAGCAAGAAGACATGACTTTGTTGAATGACATATAGACCCCTGAACTGTTTCATTTTGCAGAAACATCCACCCTTACCACAAAATCTGCAGGAACTGTGTGAGAATATTAAAGCTGCATGGGATGGATTATCGCAGGACACCATTGGGAACCTCTACAACTCCATGCCGAGACGTCTAGCATGTTGCGTTCAGCAAACATTGCGGCTGGACGCCAAACTGAGAGACTCTACTTCTGTAGGTGTAGCAGAGTAAATGTTGTCCATATCAGTCACATTGTTCCTGATTTATTGCTCCTGGTAACCTTTTACTTCCTCCCAAAGAGAAAAAGAATACTATACAAGCAACTATTCTTACTAGAGATGCAGCTCTGGTCTGCCTTACTCAGTTTCCTAAGAGTTTGGTGGAAGGAGCAAATTGTTACTTGTTTCTGATACCAAAGACAGACGAGGAGATGTGTAAGATCTCAATTAATGTGTGGTGAAGCACATTACTGAATTAGAAAAGAGCATTTCCAGAAGATGAAGTGTTAAACCAAACATTTTGGTGGCACTGAAGCTAGCATCAGCATTGCTATGGAGAATTTTGTAATCCTGTTAGTCACAGAGAACGAACAAATACATCAGTATGAGTACAACGATCAAAATGTAGCAAATCATTACAGCAGCAGGTTTCCAACATTTCAGGATTCTTTAACGTCCCACTAATTCTTCGTAAGCAAATGAAGCACACGCATACCAGACTCTAATGTTTAACACTCAGTATTGAGAAACGGTAAGTCTAGCTTTCGGAGTGCTTTTGTAGTGGGTTCCACAAACTCCTAATAATGATGTCCACTAGTCACAAGGTTTTGGTCTGTTCCCAAAATCACTTCAGCTGATTGATGAGCACTGCAAAGTCACTATGAATCTTCATCCTATTTTTGCCTTCATGCGTGCTGACAAACTAGAATCAAATAAACCCTGTAAATTTAGTTCTGGTGGTTTTGTGGTGGATTACAGTGATTCAGACTTCCAAAATCATGTCAACCAAATCATGCCTGTTTTTATTTTGTGAAATCTGATCAATGGCTTTTCATGACTGGAAAGAAATCTGATTTATTCACCTGAGACATTTATATCCAGTTTTTCATACTGTGGTTAAAACTGAGGAAAGCTGATTTTCTTTGGTTGTCTGAATTTTGCTTACTTGAAGGAAGCATGAAATAGGAATAACCAACTGAGATGGGATGACTTTGTTTAGAGTTCCAGTGGACTGATATTACTCCACACCCTAGCTCTGAACTCTGTAGTGGAATGCATTTTGGCACGTGAGCTACCATGGCACCACCATCCTCTGGTGTCAGCATTTTTTATCCTTTCATTTGATAATGTTGCTTCTTTTTTCCAGTTCATTAGGGATATCCACCTTAGACCTACCCTCATTCTTTATCTTAACTAGCAATTAGTCTTGACAGCAAAGTATGACTACAAGATGCTGAGGCTGAAGAATGGAGCCAGACATTGGGCCAGCACGGGGAGGCACAACGGCGAGGGTGCTTCAGTGAGGCTGGAGGAAAGAGGTGACACGTGTAGGTGAAGGTTGAGCTCCAATGGATGTGTGCAGCACACTCACTGATGTCTATGGTGCAGTGGGCTTCAGAGAAGTACCATCAGGTATGACGGCGTAAACTGCAAGGAGATCCACTGTGCTAGGGAGGACGATGCAGTGCTACGTCTCTCTGCTCCAGTGCTTCCAGGGAAGAGGACCCAGTCCAGCAGGACGACTAGTGACATGTGTGGCCAATTCAAAATTCCAAAAAGTTGGGATGGGGCAATTTAGGGCTAGTAAATTAAATAATGATGTGATTTCAGACAGGTGATGTCAACAGGTGATTGTAATCATGATTTGGTACAAAAGCACCTTCCACAAAAGTCTTTGAGGAGCAAAGATGGGCAGAGGATCTCCTGTTTGTCAACAAATTCATGAGAATATTATTGAAATGTTTAAAAACAATGCTTTTAATGTTTGATCCCTTGGACGGCACTGTATCAGGAACTGTCATTCAACAACAGCTGTCTGCATTGTAGTTTTGAGCTATGCTGTTTGATGGTATTGTGGCGTCACTATGCTGTGTTGTAATTAATTCAGTCTAAACAGAAAAGAAAAGTATGACTGTATGAGACTCACTTTTACAAGCATTTTTAGGTTGAATAGCCTGAATGTGAATGGGTTTCACGTTTCTAGCAATGGGGTGTGGGGAGGGCGGGGTGCAGCAGTGAGTGCACCTGTTGTTTTGTTGTGTTCTTTGGCAAGCTTGGATATAAGGCACATGTGTCTCCAAGTTTCCTGATGAAATAGCCTGTGTTGCAGTATTTATCTTCTTCTTTCCAACACTCTCTGCCAGGACTAGTCAGGCTGTGTGTATTCATGTGTTTTGGGGGGAGTGGCTTTAGAAGGAGGACTGAAACTAGGGTGTGATTTTCTGTTGGCTGTTTTCAAAAACTAGCTTCCTGGTTTTTACAAAATCACCTACTCCAGCTTTAATGTAGAAAAGTACACTGAGATCTCAGAGCAACTTATGCTGTCTTCAAGAAAACACCTTCTCCAGGGATGTCCATGGATTTTTCAGCAAGACAAAGCAAAACCACATGCTACACACATTACAAAGGCATGGCTATGGAATAAGAGGGTGCGGGTGCTGGATTGGCCTGCCTGCAGTCCTGACTTGTCCCCAGTAGAGAATGTGTGTAGAATTTTAAAGCAAAGACGTGTTTGTAGGAAAAGTGGCAAAATAACACCTGAAACACTATCATATGGTATCCTTGATGCCAAAACGTCTGTTAAGTGTTGTCAGAAGGAATGGCGACATTACAAAGTGGTAAATGCTTTACTGTCCCAACTTTTTTTGGAATGTTTTGCAGGCCTAAAAAGTGGGAAAAGATATATATTAATATATTATATATTGATCAGACAAAATGTGAAATATCTTTGGTTCATACTGTCTGCAATAAAAAATAAAAGGCAGTGTAAATATAAGAAACACTGTGCTTTACTCATTTACTTATTTTTTATTTTTTTTATTTTCCATTTTGTTCCAATCTGATTTGGGGTTCCAAGTCACTTGAACAAAATACCACTATTCTATTTAATTCCCAGCCACATACCACCTCGATAAAATCTCTGGGTCTCTGGAACTTGGCCACTCCATTTTTAAAGATCTAGCGACTACACCACTAGTGCACACAGTGTATAAAACTCTGTGACAGTAACAGATGAAAACAGAATACAGGAATGCAAAACGATTTGGAGAGAGAACAAACAGTATATACTAGGTTAAAGGGACACCCACTTTAAATGACCACTGACAGGTATCCCAGTAAATAAGAAAACAGTAATTATTTTGTTTTTCTTATTTAATATTGATGTTTTTTGGGGGTTTTTTAAAGCTGCATTGACAAAATGGCAAGTTTTAAGGGCTTATTTCCTGGAACATAACTTTCACTGTGCCACAAAATCCTTCCAAATTATTTGTGGCTTGACTTCTTTAGGGTCCCACTAGCCTTAAATTCATGGTGATTTTATGATCCGTACTCACTGCACGAAACTGGCATCAGACCTCCATATTGCAGCAGACGAAAGGCTACTTCAAGGCAATGACAGAAAAGCTCATCTGTGTTAACTTAACTAGGAACATCAAGTTCTACAACCCTGTTCCACTATGAACCCTGTTCCACTATAACTTGTTTCCAAACACCCCATGGTGCTTGGAACTGAGGCTAGAGTCTGATGAGCTTGACGACACTTTGCAAAATTTGACTTGTTAAAATACTCAGAATATTCCAAAGTAAAAACGTTAATATGGAGAAAAGGTCTTAGATATGTATAGCACAAGGCCAAGTCTGGTGTAGTTAAAAATGGTTTGGGATTTACTTGCTTGTTGCTGTTTGTGAACTTTTGTGTGGTTAGATTTGATTTCAATAAATCCTCAGTAAGTTCTATTCAGTAATTGTGAGGGATTTATTTAGTTTAGTTTAGTTTTATGAGTTTTTATTTTGCTGTCATATAAAAGAAAATCTAATATCCTCATATTATGAGGATATAACAGACAGCCTGTAATAGAGACATTGGCCGGCTAAGCATAAAGCAACTATCAGATTTGATATTTTCAGCTGTATTGATGGTATAAATAGGCTGTATATGTTCACATTTGCCTACCATGCAGATGTTTGTTGCAAGACTTTGCTGGGGTTTGGTTGGCTTGGGCTGGGGATTTCATCCCACAAAAATACACTCATTGTGTCCTATGGAGTTTCTTGGCAGTCAGCCCCAAACCATCCATGGTTTATTCTACACTACATTCTTTTGATTGCACTAGCATATTACACAAGGTATTTAAAAGAACTGCTTGTGTTCTTTTAACGTCTGTCATCTTTGCTTAGTAATGTCTCAGACATTGTGTTTATAATGGACCTGGACGTGGTAGGGCTAAGTATGAGGATTTTATTAGGAAATGAAAGTTCCAGTGCCTTTAATCACCATTTAAAACATCCTTTCATAAATTTCCTCAAATGTAAACCCAGCCAGGGTATTATTAATATTAGATAATATTTGTACATCTCTGAGCCTTTAAGTCATTTTTCAGAAAGGTAAGGCAACTTGGGGGATGAACCCTCAGAGTAAGAGAAGCTTTTTAAAGGGTTAACTCCTGATAAATTCCTTATTATGGTTGCATACGCTGATATATGTATCAAAAGTGTCACCAAGGCACAGAGTTCATGTTTTTCACAGGCTTTCTCTGTACATCTGAAAAGTGTCAAAGAGAGCCACAAAAGAGTCCCAAGTGCTGAACAGAAACATGTGAAGGACAGCACAAGCTCTTGAGTTCAGATGGGGAAAAGAACTTGTTGCTTAACTTCCTGTTGTCTCATGTCCAGTGGCCTCAGTCTGTGGACTCGTGGAGTTCATTGCGGGAATAATCGCACTGCTCTTGGCAGCCAGCACCTGGAACTACTCCACCCTGCTAGAAGAACACAACCTACACCCATCATCAAAAGAATAGTTGCACAAGTAGTCGGGGTCCAAGAGTTTACCTGGGGGTCCCAGACCCGAAAGGACCCTGTGTATTTTGCAGCTTGCTGATCATCAGCAAAACTAACCTGTGATCTCTTTTGAGGGTGGAATGTACAGTATATGTTGAGTTTTGATGCTGGAATGCTGGCCAGCAGCGAAACCAGCTAGTATGCTGATTTGCTGGTCACTAACAAAACCAGTATACAAAACATACTATAAGCTGACTTTTCTGGTGATCAGCAGACACTGGTTTTGCTGGCCAACTAGCTTTGCCCGTGAAGTTTTGCTGGTCTATCATCACCAACAAGATCCTGCTGGTTGACCAGCATGCAAAGTCAATCAACCAGCTTCATGCTGTTTTCTTGCAGGGTAGTAGCAGGTAGAATGTTACAGCAGTAGCTTAGCATGCAGTTTCACCACAATACAGGTTCATTCTGGCTTGCTAAAGCCTCACTGTTGTACGTTTTGAGCATAAAGATTGAGTGTTGAAGTATTTGTGTGAGAACCTGTTAGCCTTAATTCCATATTTACTAGAAGCTAGCATTAGCTCAGCAAGATGGCCTATCCTTTTCACACAATCATGTATGTTTTTTGTAAGCCTCACTAGCGTAGTTGATAAAGACTCAAATGTGAGTAAAATCGAGTTACTGGTATGTTACCATAAAGACAGAATCTTCATGATTATTAATGTTACAATAGTAACTTATTATTTTGTTACTGCTCTGCCTCAGCTTAGTCTGTTCAGCCTGAACTATTTCCACGTTGGGTGACTTTTTACTTTAACACCACTACATTTCAAAGTCAACTATTCTACTTCTTAGTCAACTACATTACGCCAAATCTGTCCTTCCTTTTGACTTATGTGTTAAAATGTTAAAAATGTTAAAAATGTAACGTCAAAATTAAAGAAGCATGAATCAAGTCCACCAATCAGGCTTTGACCTGTTGGACAGAGCTTGGTTCTACCTAATGGAAACTGTTCTCCTTCAGTGTTTTGTGCTTATGATAGTTTGAATAGACATCAGAGTCTAATTAATGAGATTTTATTTAAAATATGGTGGACTGAGAATGACATTAGAGTCTTTACACCTAAAATTAGTTGTTTAAGTCTTGTTCCAGAAATGATAATAGAACATTAGAGCCATAATAAATCATGCTACTTTTACTTCCCATTTGAAGGCAAATACTTTTGTACTTTTACTCAAGTAGGGGTCTAAAGGGAGGAACCTCTACTGTTACTGGAGTATATTTTAACTCAACTACATGGTCTGTGTGCTTCGTCTACCACTGCTTGTAGACCATTGCATTCTTAACAAGAGAACAATTTTAAGTAGGCATAACAATAATACAATAAATAGTTTACAGTTCATTATAAATACATACGTGCTTTAATTTCTGACTTTAGGGATACTGTAAGTTGTAAAATGAAGTGGAATTGAGATGTACTTTTTCCATTTTATTTCTGTACTGCATTTTGTTTTATAACATATTTGAAATTGAATCTTTTTTCTCCAGGTGGGAAAAACAAAACTGCCTGCTCTTCCAGTGTCTTTTTTTTTCTGTGCTAAACTCATGCAGGGTTTAGCTGTACAGTGGAAAGGCATTTTTCTTAGAAGGGCTTCTTTCACCATTCTCTGCTTCCTGAATTAGATTTTTATAGATTTATATGGACCTGGATCAGCTTCAAAGCTCTAAAAAGACTTTAAAGACTCTTAAAGATTCTTCTTGGCTTGGTTTGAAGGGGATAAAGTTCTCATAGAGTCTCAAAACAGTTACACTTTTATTAGCGATCTAATGAAACTTCTACAAACACAAGAGAGTAAGTGTACTAGCTTCATGCTATGCTGGATACTATAGGATCAGCCACTGAGTGCATGATATAAGCACTAACTATAGAAACACTGCATATAGGAGCTACACAGGGACTGCCTATAAATTAATGAATGCAGAGAATCTCTATGTGTGACAGTGTGGTCACACAGGCAGGGTGACTGGTTTCAGATGACAGTTTAGATTTTGGTCTAAAATTCAAATGATTTGAAAGAACAAAAAATGAATCTCACCAGTCCATTTTCTCCAACTCATGTAGCTTATTTACATGCACATGGAGTTTGATAATTGGAAACACTGAAAGAGTATTTTCACAAGACTAAACTATGTTCTTCCCCTTTGTACAAACAGTCTCCTCTATTCTCCTTGTGGCAAACGCTTCAAAAAGCTTTACTCAAGGGATTCTTCACTGTGAGATGTATAGGATCAATGGACATTTGCTGTCCGCAAACTATGTGAGTTATGTTCTTCTAAAGCACGCATGGATGCCATCAGTCTTTTACCAATAAGTATAAATAGGCTTTACAACTTTTTTAAAGCCTTCCCCTCATTGCTCCTTGTTGCACTTTAAGTCATGTGGAAAAGTTTGGGCCAGGTGTGAAATAATCAACTAAATATATGGGTTAGAAAATGGCAATTTTCCTTATATGGCATGTTCACCTTGTATGTTTAAGGTGGTAGTAACTTCAGGCTCCTGCAGATGGCATTGCATAAGGATGATGGGGCTATAAATACCTGGAGGGTGTGAGTGACGGGATTCATAGATTGAGAGAAGGTGGTACAGTGCAGTGAATGTCTCGATGTTTGTAAAATGGGTCGCAAATCAGAAGGTAATGATTGGCAAAAAGGAGTGATTGCATTTGGGCGTGCCAAAGGCCATAGTGTGAAGGAAGTAGCTGAATTTGAAGGTGTATGGAAACATATCGTCATACGGGTCTAGCAACAGTGGAATAAATCCCAGTCTACAGGGAATTCTCCTCTGAATTGTGCCTTGGAAAGCATCTATGAAATCTGGCCCAACTGTGTAATTCTTTGATGTAAGAGTGGCTGAACATTGATGTGGTTTGAACATTGATGTGGCCTATATCCTATGTCCATCAAATCGATTCGCAGCTGTTATTTGTGCTTGTGGAGGCATTACATGCTATTAAGTACGTTTCAGTCACAGGTGACTAATATTTTGTCTAGTGAGCTTAAAAGCTGAAATATAAAATGCATTGTTTTTGTGTACATCGGTACAATGGCCACAGGGCATAGGGAACAGTATCGCAGTGACCCATGGTGGAAGGGGGCCCGCAGTCAAACAGCACCCCAAAACTTTTTATTGAGTCTTTCCAAGCCTGGACTGTTTATCAGGAGTGCTGGGAGAGTTTCCGGCCAGTAGCCTGACCTGACCATTGGAACATCTGGGCCAATTGAACTAAACTAGAGTACAGCGCAGCCACATCCATTAATATATAAATGATGCAATGGTTGCCATTTAGCCCAGGTTCTGTTTCCTGGCATGCCCAGAAAGAGTGAAGAGGCAGTTTTCTCGGTAGGGCTTCTTTTGCCATATCTGAATTAGATTTATCAGATTTATATGGACCTGGATCAGCTTCAAAGCTCTGTAAAGGCTACTGTTTATCCTTGCTTGGTTTGGAGGGGATAAAGTTTTCATAGGATCAGTAAACAAGTAAGCTTTCATTAGTGATCTAATGAAACTCCTGCAGAGGCTTAGAATAAGTGTACTAGTTTCATTCATGCCAGATACCGTAGGGTCAGTTAGTGACTGCATATGATACAAGCAGAAATAAGTATTGATGCAGAGTAAGTGGGCAAACTTTGGTGAAGCAGAACAGAAATGGGCAGATTGGGCACTAAATGTAGGCATACTGCATACAGAAGCTACATAGGGACTGTCTATAAATCAATGAATGCAGAGAATCTGTAGAACAGTGTGTAAACTATAGAGTGACTGGTTTCAGATTACAGTTTAGATTTTGGTCTAAAATTCAAATGATTTGAAAGAACAAAAAATGAATCTCACCAGTCCTTTTTCTCCAGCTCATGTAGCTTATTTACATGCACATGGAGTTTGATAATTGGAAACACTGAAACACTGAGTATTTTCACAAGACTAAACTATGTTCTACCCCTTTGTACAATCCGTCTCCGATTCTCTACATCAGTGGCAAAAGCTTCAAAAAGCTTGACTCAAGGGATTATTCACTGTGAGATGTATAGCTTCAATGGACATTTGCTGTCTGCAAACCGTGTGAGCTGTGTTCCTCTAAAGCACGCATGGATGCCATCAGTCTTTCACCCCCAAGTGTAAATAGGCTTTACTACTTTTTTAATGCTTTCCTCTGAGTCCTCCTTGTTGACTTAAGGAAGTCATGTGGAAAATATGTACAAAATTTTAAGCCAAGTGTGAAATAATAAACCCAATACTTATACCCAATTTCTGATCACCCGAATGCATGTAAATCTGTAAAATGAATTGCGATTCTCTGTGATTCTCTGCGACTACCAATGAGCACACTTAAGAGTAATAATTTAATATTTAAATTATTTAAGATAATTTAATTTAATAATTTAAGAGTAATAAAATTTAATAAGAGTAAACAATTTATAGAATATCCAGGATACACCATTTTGAAATATTCTATAATAAGCAAGTGAAGAGCATCCAAGCTCAGTCTTTCAAGCAATGATGGGTCACCTCCATCACTTTGTGTCAAACTTTGTGAGAGAACAGATAAAGAAAACATTACAAAATTCTTAATGCAAGATTGCCACCGTACATGAAAAGATTCAGGGAATCCAGAGAATTATCTGTTCATGTAGGGCAAGACCAGAAGCCACTGTTGAACGTGCATGACCTTCAAGATCTCATTGCACGAGAAGTCGTCATGCTGCCGTGTTACATATAGCCACATGGGTTTGCGAGTACTTCGCGAACCATTGTCAAGTTAGCACGGTCCACCGCTGCATTTCTGTTCTTGCTCTCGTTGGAGGTGGTCGCATTTTCCTTCCCTCTCCTCCCCTTATCATTCCTGCTTGGCTTCTTCTGTCTCATCTGGCATTGCTATTCCCTATAGACTCTCTTCACACTGCTCTTCAAACCAAAAGAATGGATTTGATTAAATGGTCTCTCAATGCAATTGACACCATCTTCTCGATGAGAAGCCTGGGTTTGGGGGAACCTGTCTGTCCTGATGGAACGTTTGCAGCTGGCTACACGGAGGACGTGTGGGAGAGGTGGCGGATCGTGTACCTAGCGACACTTTCTGTGGAGGACATCGAAGACGTCTACCTTTTTGGCACAATGATCGCAGGGTTTTTGCTGATTGGATTAGGCATTGCCCTGGTGTATCGTGAAATTAAAGTTGTGGGGACAGCTGTCAAGGGCCCCCAAAAGCTGCCCGAAATGATTGACGCAGTGGGCAGAGCTGTCGGCACTCAGATTGTGACCTTTAACCACTTCATGGAAAACATCTCGGAGAAGCTAACGGCTTTGCAAAGGAGTGTAGAGAAAATTGAGACCATGATGGACAATAGTGAGTGATCGCTCTAAACTGGTCAGCGGTCACTCTCCCAAACAACTAGAGTTTAATCTGTTTTCGGCTTCCGCCTTATCAGCACTTGGCCTTGTGGATGATAGGGAACATTCCTCCAAAGAACACTGTGACTTGAATCTCTCCCTGTTTACCTAATTCGCTGGATGTGTATCTGACTGGGAACTGCTCTTCTAGGGCACAGTCTGGGGGTATGCTTTTTTTCCCCTCTTCTTCCCCCTTGTATCCTTTCTTATTGGAGAAATGATGGCGGCGCGTGTTCCACGCAGCGGCTTCCTGTCTTCCTGTCCTGTCCTGTTTTCCCCCTTGTATGTTATTGTGTGTTTGGATGGGTTGATGGCAAATTTCGCCAGTACTTGTGACCTTGTGACAATAAAGGCAATTCTGATTCTGATTCTGCATCAGGAAATGGAACATGAAACTCTATTGTGCAAGAAGAAAGCTATGCATGAATTTTATGCAGAAAGAGTTCTTTGGACCCAAGCTCATCTCAGATGAATCAACATTTCAGCTTGTTTTCTTGCAGCCATTAAGACAACGTCTTTTCCGAGGAAGTCCATGGTTAGTACAGCAAGACAATGCCAGGCCTTATTCTCCACATGCTTTACCAGCTTGACTTAGATGTAGAGTGTGTGTGTATAACTGGAAAGCCTGCAGTGCAGATCTGTCTCCTATTGAAAATGTATGACGCATCATTATTAAGCAAGTATTAAGCAAGAATGGGTAAAACCTGCAATATGCAAAAATTAGTATCCTCAGTTCCCAAATGATTAAAAAGTGAAAGAACACTCAAACATGACTCTATCCCAGTGTTTTATTGGGTGTGTTGCAGGCATCAAATTACAAATATGTTTACACTCATCATCAAAAGAATAGTTGCACCCAGAAGGAAGTGTCAGCTCGCAATGCTATTGGGTTATACAGGTTACCAGAAACAATAAATGATGACAAATTTAGACTGACATGGACAGCATTTATTGAGCTACACATACAGAAGTAGTGTCTCTCGGTATGGCATCTGGTGGCCATATTTTCTAACGCAACATGCCAGATGTCTCGGTATGGAGCTGTAGAGGTTCCTAATGGTGTCCTGCGATAATCCATCCCATGCAGCTTGAATATTCTCACGCAGTTCCTGCAGATTCTGAGGTAGGAGTGGAGTGACACCAGGCCTTCTGGATATGTGACGTGTGATAACAAATGTTTATCTTGGTGCTGACCACGGTGTCTCCACACACAGATTCGTTGATCGTCTCCACCAAGACAAAAGCAGGTCACTGAAAAGGACCTGCTACCATTCTAAGTCATTACAGCACAACATCAATGCAATCTTTGGAGACGCTTACGTGGTGTTAAGGGCAGTCGTCGTAGCGGTCTGCGTGCATGTAGTCCTGTGTCGTGCAGCCGTCTGCCAGTGGTGCTGGCACTAACAGGATGACCCATGGAGGGCAACACTGCTCGCTGAATGTCTGCAATTGTGGCTGTTGTGTCAGTTAGGTACAGCGATAAGGCTTGTCCTTGCTTACGTCACGTGCATGGCCAAGCATGAAACATAAATCATTCTCATGTCTGATGATGTCAAACCTACCCACCAACTTTCATTCCCATTGGCTGATTCCTTTTGGGGGCAACTACTTGTGCAACTAACCTTTGATGATGAACGTATGATACAAAATATAATTAAGTTAATCAGTTTGTTGTTAGATAAAGTTTCAAGAGAAATAACAAATCACAGATTCTGGTTTTTATTGCACTTTAAAAATTCCATATAGTTACACAAACTGTAGGGAAACAACAAACCACAAATGAATAATAAAAGGAAAACAATTTATAGACATTTGTAGATGGGTGATAGCTCTCTTAGTGCCTCTCAACTGCTCATTTTCTAATGCCTTCTGGAGCTGTTTAATATGTCCTTGGGTCCTTTAGATTTGGACATGTAGTTTGTTTTCATTATGAATATTTTAGTTCAAAATAACAAAACATGAAAATGAACAAAATGTTCATTTGTTCTTTAAAAGTGGAAAAAATTAATTTGCAATATTAGCTACGTAATAAAATTACAGAAGTAATTTATTAGCTAAGTAATAAAAAACACCAAAGTATAAGAAAGTACATCAATAAAAATATCAAGCCTTATTTAAAGTTAATGGAAAACATGCATGATAAAAAAGTCACATGTCAAACCAAAAATCATAAGTAACAGGGTTACAACCAACACATTACAGGATATAAATAACATCATAATGCATTTCTGCTTCCATAGCTTTTCATTTCCAAGTGAAACAGTACCTCTGAGGAGTATGTTGTCACTTTATTGTTGTTGTGTTCATGCGTCCAGAAAAGCCACGGTTTTAATGGTGCATTCAGACAGTCTTGTCAGCTTGTAAAATTAGCACGTCACCAAAGCATGACTACCAGCAAGCAAACCAAATAAAGATCTGTAGAGCATGTTTACTACTGTAGTAGGGACCAAAGACACCAATTGATCCAGTTTAGAAAGTGGCCAAATTTTTTTGCCACTCTTTTTATATAAGCCTTCAGTTGTGCAAAGGGGCTTTCGTTGTCATATTTTCCACTTCATAATGCATTACATTTTCAATGGGCCTGTCCAGCACCCGCACCCTCTCTGGTTATGTGGCCATGCTGCTGTAGCACTTGTAGAAAGTGTTGTGGTGTTACCACTGAAATAAACATGCATGTCCCTAGAAACGAGTTACCGTAGAAGGTGAAATAACCAAAATCCTTGCAATCACTCCTCAAAGAATGTTGTTTTGTAAACTGCACATGAGGGACTAGGCCCTTTCCTGGATGCTCCTTTGATATCCTTGCATGATTGCATTACCTGTTTTAAGGCTTTCTAAGATGCTATTTTGTGAACATTTGACTATGTTTTTTTGGAACTGTTTTGCTACAGACAGTTTCAGAATGAGCATTTGTTTACTAAAGTCAATAAAGTTGATAAGGTAGTGTATATCTTACATATCTTGTGATAGCTTACCCTTGTACAGCTTTCATTTAAACACAAGTCAAAGTACATTTACAAAACACTGCTTTCTGTTAATATTTGCTTTTCACATCCTCTCTCAAATTGTTTGGAACTGACGTTTTATATAATTTCCATGTCTTGTGTATACTTGGAATTTCCTACCACAAAAACAGGTGGCAAAACTCCTTATAAGGGAATGCTTAAAACTAAGAATCTTAAGACTAAAAAACTGTTATTCAGGGTAGTTTAATGTGAAATGTGGTGTTCTACGCAAATGTTAAGTCAGAATATTGCACGCAGGACGCAGACATCTGAATCATTTAATGTCTCTAAAAAGCTCCTTCACACAAAGTTATTACAGGAAATGGTTACGAGTCTGCTGACGCGATAGCTCTGAGATAAGACACTGGCCTAAAAAGTATTTCTAGAAAAAAAAAAAGAAAAAAAAAAGAAAGAAATGTGTAGAGGCACTTTTAACCATTATCCACATCACATTAAATATGCTGAAGGTTTACGGTCAGTTTGGGCAGTAAATAAATTACCCCAGCCTGGTTCCTATCTCCACCACTGTAAAGAAATCTGAGTTGGTAAGTTTCTATACAATGCACGGTTCCACATCAAACTGCCCTAGAAGAATTTGTGTACATCCTTTACTTTCAGTTCCTGCCCTGTGCCAATGAACAAGGTGGACTACTAGATGCCAGAGTTGACCAGGAGGACTGTCCCTCCAGTTACGAGCCACTAGCTTTTTGTGTTCTATGAAATTCAAGCTAATTCACATTCAAGTTATGTTGCTGCATCACAGTCAGCCACGCGAAGTGGCATGTGGTTGTAGCATGCTGATTTGATTCTGACATCCGCTGTCAAATACAGCCAAAAGCAAAGGCACTAGGTCTTTATCTCTCCCTCATGACACGCACTGTGTGATAGGCAGCAAAAAATAGAGCTTTAGCTCTTCCTTATGACTTGTTCTTGGACGTGCAGCTGTGAGAGAGCAGCTGTTCTCATGAGATCCCTGCTCATACTTTCACCAAAGCAAGACCAGATGACATACATTAGTGGTCTTATAGGCTTACAACAAAGATCCTAAGAATTGTGCACATTATAATGAATACTTAACACTGAGGGAATTGATTTCATGCCTTTCAAGTGATGTTTGGATTGCTTTGTAAGTGTAAATCATTTCAGGGCAGTAATGAAGAATTCAAAAGAGATTTTTGAAGAATGTTTTTGTCTGTCTGGCAGGGCAGAGGTAGTCAGGTTCAAGTCTAGGCAGTGCCTTTAGCCAACCAAGGGAAAGCATGGCATCTGAGTAGCCAACTCCAGCAATACAATGGGGATTGAGCAGTGAGCACTGAGGGGAAATGTTCAAAAGCAAAAGGAAGAAAGTGTTAAATGAAACCGTCTGCAAGTTTACTTCTTTAGTTTTGCACTGAACCCTGCCATGGATTGGTGGCCTGCCTAGGGTGTTTCTTGCCTTGTGCCGACTGATCTCTGGCTTAGGCCCTTGCACCTCCTACGACCTAGAAGGACTGAGCGGTTTAGAAGATGAGTGGGTGAGAGAGTGAGAGTGAGTTTTGCACTGGAGTTATGAAACTACATTGTGAGCTGAAAGATCCACCAGCATTAGGCTGTGAAAAAGATTTTCTAGGTTATCAGCAGATCAACAACAACAACAACAACACCCCCGTCCAGCCCCCGTCAACAACAACACCCCCGCACCCCACATAACCCTACACCACAGATAATAGAATAAATCGAAGGAATTGGAAATAAATTACTTTCATTTAGTCTTAAATTAAATAAATAAACACATAAAAACAGACATACATAAAACAATGTACAAAATGCAAACGTTGCAATGCAACCATTGAGATTGGTTGGGTTGTCAGATACCACAACACATATCGCACACAGAAACTGAGATACACCTATTCCATTTGCATCAGTATTAGAAGCAGGAAAAAGAGTTAGAATCTGTCAAAAACTGGAGTGTTGGAAGATATGCATTTTGCTATGAAGACATGTTTCACATGTTTGTGTGAAGTGCTTACCAGTCTTCTATTCAAGACATAGAATTAATACAATGTATATGCAATACAATGTAATAGCAGATAAACGCTTCAAAAACTCCAAGCTGCTGCCTGCTCAGAACTGTGTGGGCATGTCAGACACATAATGATTGACACTGATGTCTCTTTGACAACATAAGCTACCTTGCGCCAAAGCATTATAAAGGATGGGACTGTTGACTGGTTGGAAAATGAATGACCAATCTCACTTTTAACAAGGAAAGTACCATGTTGTTTTGGGGGGTTGCGGTAAAGAAATATGTGAAGATTGTGTGTGTGATATTTATGTAACTCATTTTAA
The DNA here is from genome assembly GCA_034552555.1 of Semaprochilodus insignis. NCBI lineage: Eukaryota > Metazoa > Chordata > Actinopteri > Characiformes > Prochilodontidae > Semaprochilodus > Semaprochilodus insignis. The sequence continues at coordinate 19,541,245 of CM067494.1, forward strand.
TGTGACATGTAAGGACAGACAGGAAACAAATTGCTAAGCATCGGCCAAACCACAAGAATATCTCCCTAAAGGGCTACTAAGTGCTTGGAGGAAACGTTTTATACTGTACACTCCACAAACTTTATTTAAATCCACCTGCTTTGAAAGGCTTAGTCACAGCACATAGAGCAGGTAACAGCTTGGCTTGCAAAAGAGACCTTGCTATGGACATGTGGATAGGCCATCAGGACGAACCGCATGATAGTTGTGGGCAGCTTAGCGTAGATGCACTATATGGACAAAAGTATTGGGACACACCTTGTATTCACTACATTCAGGTGTTTCATAGACATTATAAAGGAGGAGACTGGCCACTGGTTGGAAAATGAATACTAAATTTCGCTTTCCAACGTTGTAAAATCCAATGATGTATAAATTTGCTGGTTAAGCCACTGCCGTGAAAAGCTGCACCTTGTTGTAATAGCCAGAAGAAGCTAATTCTGGAAATTACCATCACTGAGATTTGCTTAAAAACCTTGAAATTTGTCAATGAGTACCCCTCAGTTCCATAGCTTGGTGAATATAATTACCTTCAGTAACATTAAAGTCAAAATATGATGCTGTGTCTCCTGGCTAGGTTGAATTAAACCTGGTGAACTTGAATTTGTGTATAACTGTTGATATCTTGACCACCAACCACAACTTTTTTCCAAAGGTGACACTGCAGCATTGTATGCCTTTTCTCTGCCAGCTTCAGCAGGCAATGTGAACTCACTCGACCAGTCACTGCTGTCTCTGCATTGGTTGTCTCAGCTACTAGAAGATTTTGCCAAAAATTTAAAGGGTTCATTTGTCTGAGCTAGCCTCTCCAAATGCAGCTGCATCTCAATCTGCTCAAGCACGCTTTTCGTTAAACACTAAACATGTCTTCGCTGATTGAATGGAATAAGGGGGGAATTATTGTGTCAATTTGATTAATAATTGAATTAAAGTTTGGAAAAAGTCACACGTTTACTGAAACATGCTATTAATCTGTAATTATGTTCATCAGTGTTTCTTCTGAGCTTCTGGCTTGTCATCTCTCTACACCCTCCTCCCTCCACAATCTGGTTTGGACGCAGCCACACGGAAGCACATACAGTCTTATTCAACAGCCTGACTCATACCTGCTGTCTGCATCACTCAGTAGTTAGTAACGGGACATAAGAAGTCCCTAACGTGCCATTGAAATGTGTCACTGCAGACATGCGGCGCTATAGATCACTACTATCATGATTTTGTGATGCATGCCTGAAAAACTTCATAACAGGCCTTCTCTTCATGTGCACAGAGTTAAGTCTGCCATAGATTACATAACCTCGAAAGTAAATTGAAAACTGTCAGGGAGAAATAAACACATACACAAACAAACTATTATGACTTATACTTAATATGAAACGTATTGCCTGGCAGAGACAGAGCATTCGCAGCAAAAAGGCTTCTTGAGACACTTATAATTTGGTTCTGACTTAAATCAAGCCTTAAAGTTATGCAATGTCTTGGATTAAAAAATTGATGACAGGAAAGTCATAGTCTTTTATCTTTAGCATGATTTGGGTTGCTTTGTTGTTTTTTTTTTAATCTGGAGTTGATTTGGATAACTTTTAGTAACAGATGTTTGTGTATGTTTGGCTTGGTCACACCCAAATGGTGATCTGTCCTTCATTTCATTGTTCTTCTCATATTATTATCATAAAGTTGCTAAACATTAATCGAATGCCAAATCTAACCTAGAGTTTCTATAGCTCTGTGTCTTTTCATTGCGGTTGTGTTGACAGCTGTACCCTCTCGTAAAAGGCTGATTGGCCTGTTTTAAGAATGTCTAGTTTAGACTGTGAAGTCATTCATTTCTCTGAAGTTCTGTAAAATGCTCTTTAACCACCTCCATCCATTTACTAAGTAAAATGTATTTTCCTTTAAATCTTTTTGTTTTTAACATATTCACTATTAAGCATATTCTTTGTAGTCTTTCTTAAGTCTGATATGAGAGCCCATGAAATGTGACTTAGAATGCATATATCGTGTTCAAAGAAAAACAAGTATATCCAAAATGGCAACTTTACAGTAGAGAACAAAAACCTCATTTAATTTTAATATAAGTCAACGGAACCAGACTTCTTTCCAAGCGATTCTTGGCTATTTCTGTTGGTCCATTCATTGTGAAAGTTTCACACAATGCAAGCAGCAGCTCATGTGAACAAATGATGCATAAACGTAAAAATCAACAAAAACGAAGAAACATGTTTTTCTTTGGTGAGCAACAACAGTCAGCTTTTAAAATTGTTCTCTGATGTCTACTTTGGTCAGTAATGACCAGATGTACTTTGACATGCCCATTTTTGCATCTATATATCTATGATTTCACTCTAGAATGAAACAAGCTGTTTTGTCTGTTTTGGTGAGCTCATGAAAAATATGATGCTGTGCTCTGATTGGCTGGTTTACGGTGAGACACCTTGATGATCACAGAGGAGCAACATAAAATAAAAAATAGACACAGGCATAAAATAAATGGAACCTCAGTGTAATAGGTCCTCAAACTACTTAGTTAGCTATGCTAATGTTAGTTACTTGGAGCTAACTAGTAGTAAATGTTACCTACTAGCTACTAGCTTTCAATCTTGATGTCAACAACACAACAGTAAATGAAAGTTGTAGCTCACTATGGAAGTTTCAGATGATCTTCAACCATCGTACAGTGGATAAAATCACACACCATCGCTGCTACTTAAAGGTTCCTGTTGGGATTGTGATGCTAATAAAGGTGGAACGCCTCCTTCTTTCAGTCTCTTCAGTGTTAAACACAGAGTGAAGCTTCTCAACTGTCTGAGGTTTGAGAAACAGTTCAGAGTGAAATGTGCAAAGAAAACTAACAGCTTTTAAGTTGTCCAGGATCTTGTTAAAGTTGTGGGAGCTGTTGTTAAAGTTCTGTGTTGGCTTCCTGTGTCCGATCCACCTTAAATAGTGCCATAGTTACATTGTGGCCCCTGTACTCACTGTATCATTTGGTGGTGGTTTTGAATAGGAAGCCAACTTCAGCCTTGTTTAAAGATAAACAATAAAAACATCTCGTTGACAGTTTGGTATGCAAAGTGCCATCATCTTCTTTACAGCCTCGAATGATACAATTTCTCTACCCATCAGCCATTTTTGTTGCTGTTACTCTGTTGTCATATGTAAAATTTGGGAGCGTAAATATTAATGATTCTAGACTCTGCCTCTTTTGCAAATGTGGGATTTGTACTTGAAGGAGGAGACAACAATGTTTGAGGTTTACAGTTTGTCGGTTCTGAACCCTCCTTATTCAACTATGACAATGTAAATACATTTTTTCATTTTATTACACCATTAATATTGAGAATTGGCTGATATGATTCAATCTTTGTGTTTTCATAGATAATATAACCACACATTGTCCACGATTGGTACTATATAGCACCAAAAAGGGTTTTTGTATTGATACAAGCTTGACATCATTACAATGGCAGAATGCTTTTCGGTTTTATACAGAACCATTTTCAAAATCGTTCTATATAGAACCATATACAACACTTTTCCCAATATGAAGAACCTTTTTACTATGCATAGACACCTTTTAAGTATGAAATGTTTCTACACAGAACTCATGGCTCTACATGAAACCAGTGCCTGTACTAAAGAACCCTTAAAGAACCATCTATTTGAGTGTGTAGGTTTCTTTTTTTTTTGTTTTAGGGGTTGCAAAAAAGAAATATGTGAAGATTTTGTGTGTGATATTTATGTAATTCATTTTAATGTGACATGTAAGAGCAAGAGGGAAACAAATTGCCAAGCATCAGCCAAACCACAAGAATACCTCCCTGAAAGGCTCAGTCACAGGACACAGAGCAGGCAACTGCTTGCAAAAGACAGTTCACATCATATGAATGTCATAAAACCTCCTGCAGGTGCAATGTGTAAGTGTCCCGATACGTTTGTCCATATAGTGTATCAGAGATATTAGGCAGAGAATATGGCTTCCTGCCATATCTACTAGAAACTGCACACTTCACTCTGAAAGCAACTCACATGTGTAGAGCGGAAATACCACACTGTAAAAACATAACATTCTTACTGACTCAGTGGAGTTACTAATTGAGTTGAGGTAAGAACAGTTCACCGAACTTAAACTTGCTAGTTTAGTCAAAAGTTCTCCTAACTCTCAGTTCTAATTCTCAGTTAAGTAAACAGTGTAGAATTAGTTTTTATTCAGTTTCTCCACTAGCTGGGATCACATAATCCCATCTGGAATTTTCTCCTTTTGGCTTTTCAGATACAGACAGATGTTGAATTGTTGGGTTTCACAGTCTCTTGATAAATTATACCACATGTGATTTAATCACTATTCAAAGTTAAAACAACAGTTTTTCCTGTTAAGATCACCCCAAGAGCACAACGGGTGAGAGGTGAGAGTTATAGAGGTGAAAAAAACCCCAAAGTTCTTTTTCTGCAAACAACCTACAGATGACTTTCAGAAAAACTATTAGAAAAACACTGAACAATAATGGTATTTCTTGGAAGTACACCACCAATGAAGCCACTGCTGTCCAAAAACACATTGTGGCCTGTCTCAGCGTGGAACTCTTTTAGCACAAATGCACATGTGTATGTTTGGAGGACAAGGAACACCGCACATGAACACCAAAACCTTATTCCAACTGTGAAGCATGGTGGCGAGAGCATCATGGTTTGGGGCTTTTGGTTTATGCCATGCAATTATTGGGAGAACATTGAATTCAAAAGGGTAAGCTTTTTCAGGGAACTATAAACATGGCAGTCCTTGACCTCCAACTAAAGAGATGATGCCCCAAAGAACACAAGCAAATCAACTAAAGAATGGTTGTAAAAGAAGAAGATTTCAGAATCCTGACCTTAAGTCTACCTATATGCTTTGTGTGACCTGAAGAGGACTGTGCAAGCAAGACATCCCATAAATATTGATGAACTGAAACATATTTGCAGGAAGAAATAGCCTAAAATTCTTCCTCAGCGTTGTACAAATGTTAATTTCAGCTACAGGAAACGTTTGGTGGAGGTGATGCTGCTGAAGGTGAAACCCTAGGTAATTAAATTCAAAGGTTTACTTAGTTTTTCCAGCCTCCACTGAGGGTGTTAGGGTTAGGGTTACTCTATTTTTACTCGTTATATCTCAGTTTAATGTATATGCTCCTTGAAAGACATTGCACTGCTGTGTATAGTTAAAAACCAGCTGCAGTTGACCACAATGAGACTGCAAAACATCCCATAGCAGAGCAGTGCCACCGCACATATGCAAACAGTTCAAGCAGTTCAAGTTCTGCAAGTGAAATGTATCCTTTTGCTGCCTAAATATGTCCAATCTGCCAGCAGTTCAGCAGCACCAACCTGGGGCAGGGTTAAGTGTTACCAGCCTAAGTAGTGTTACCAGAGTTAAGGTATACTTAGTCAGCTGTGGGACTTGCACCTGTGACCTGATTTTGGTCTTACTGCTCCAGCCACCCTTCTATATGAGGTAAAAAAAAGACTAGGCTGGTAACATTAGCTGAAGTAACAGAATATTAGCATTAATCTGTTCATATAAAAGATACTTGATCTACTGTGGTTCTCTGTGGCTTCAGTTGAGTGTAGTAATGGCAAAACAGGTCATACAATGCCCTTAAATGTTTGAAATACAGATATTAAGGTGTTAACCTGCCTGAGCAATCGATGGCTAAAAAAGTCTTAAGTAAGTGAAAAGTTGTTCACTGCAAGTGTTAATAAAGGACATAGTAAAGACATTATGCACAAACTTGGGTAAAAATTAATGGACAACCAGGGCAACCCGTGTACACCCGTACAACCCACACACAGGTTCAGAAACTTGCCAATGTACAGAAGAGCTGAAACAGGTGTGTTCAAGCAGGGAAATCACCACAATCTACTGAAAGCTGAACTCTTCTGTGTTGGCTGCATCAGGACAGCCCCAATTTGTTTACATGATTTAAAACTCCCTACTCATAATAAATGAAACCCTCAGACACTTTCTTTCAGCAAAGATTTACTCAGATCTGGTCTTTTCAGTCTAAAACGTACTAGGGGGAAAGGGACGGATCAAACAACATTATATAGTGTTATTATTGTCTTAATTTGTTAGTTATTTCCAGCTCTTTAAACTCTTATTCTCTGAACTGCAGGGTATGATCAAATCCATGTGCAGTACTAAAAGAAAGAGACATGACTAGCTTGTCAATGCCTTTAAAAAATTTAAAATGACATTTGACATAGTCGGTTTTAGATTGGAAGTAAGTCAGTGTGATTTCCTCTGTGTTCCCACAGACCTGACTTCACATGTAGGTATCGTTCTCTGACTCTGCTCTCACTTACAGTTACGGCTGATATTACTAAGAAAGCAACACAACTGTGTCCACAAACGTACAACAGAACTGACATCTTTTCATGGCACAGCCTCTTACACATCCTTTAGTGCACTGCATTGTCAGTGTTCTACATAGAACATTATTATTTATTATTTCATAGCAGCTACAGAATAATTCACAATTCTTCTTAATTAATAATTCTTTAGATAAATAGCTGAATAGCAAGCCTGTGGTTTATGCAATACGGAAAATCCCTTCTAATGACATATTTTGGAGGTGGGAGGAAGTGCATTAGGGCAGATACATAGGGTTGCAGAATCAGCTCCACCTAACAAGCAACATAAGCAGCTGCTTAACTCTGATAAGTGATATTAAACTACACTGGTAGCTGAACATCTAGGTGTAAATGTGTGCTTTTGAGTGCATTTAGTAACAGTTAGTTAGAAAAACAGGAACTAAACACCATGCAAGGTTTTCAAATTCAGTAAAAACCCTTTTACGTGGAACAGAATGTTTGGGTTAGCTTCCTGTAGGTTAGCTGCATACACAAACTTGACCTCTTCAACAGAATGCTTTATATTCCTTCAGAATTAATAGAATAAATAAGAGTGTAATACCAGAGTGATGTAAAGCATGCCGTCACTGAGCAGTGGAATCACATAGTGATAAGTCACACTTCATCTGTCAGCCTGATGGATGAATTTGGGTTTGAGGAATGTCAGGAGAACACCACCCTTCCAGAACTCACAATGTCCATAGTAAAGTTGGTGGGGAAGGGATAATGGTCTGAGGCCGGGGCTAGGCCCTTTATGGCAGACTGAACCACACAGTTCAGTTGGACCAGTGTGGTCGCTGTCCATGCTCCAGCCCATTAAACAAACATGGCAGCAAAGGGATCACTCTGTTCTACAGTGCCAGAATGTAACTGCTGTACTATTTAAGGTGGAGTCTGAAAATGTGAACAAGAAGTCTTGTATGAGATCAGTACATGAGATATTTGGATAATTCTAAAGTGTATGGCTCCAAGGAAATAGGGAAGTGCTCAAAGTTTTGGCAGATTAAAGGCTGTAGCCAACTGTTGTACACAACAAGTAGTTGCAGTATTTTCGGTGAAATGTGACATAGCTGCCATATACGCTCAGCAAATCCGCCTTCAAATTCTTTCAGTATAAATAAGGTGCCTCACGTGAGGCGAATGCCAAGTGAATGCACCACAAAATATTTCAAAGGGGTCAGTGCGCAGAGTAGATGCTGCAATTTCATCAGTTCAAAATTTGATTATGGCTATAATGACACATGGAGCAATGACGTAAGCATTCTTGTTAGTTGGGAGGATGGACAATCAGGCATGGTACAACGCAAATGTGCATAGTGTTTGTACACTCTTTATGAATGCTCATGGATTTGGAATGGAAATGTTCAATAATCTCAAATAAGTGTGAAGGTCACATGTCCATATACTTTTGACCATATAGTTTACATAACATGCCAATGTTGCCAACATGTCAATTTTAGCCCAGAATACCCCTTTAACATGACAGGGACCTGAGCTAATGAAAAAAAAAAAGTCAATACTAATTTCAGGCTGAATTTAAATAGCCTCCACAAAATGTAAAAGTTCTGTAACATTTTTTCTAAGAACTGTACGTCCAAGCTGAGAACCATTACAGGACCTTTCTTTTTATTTGCGGTGAGGAAGAAGACAGGCTTAAAACTGTAGGTGATAAAGGTGTAGGGAAGAGAAATAGAGGGAAAGTGCCTCTGGTTTCTTTCTTCACTTCCTGAGCATGTACAAAACATTTAGTCATGGAATGTTTGAAGTCCCAAGCACTTTGGCTAATGAGGGCAGCTGAGGACTTTGAGAGGAGCAGCAGGGAGGTGGGAGGAGGAACGGTCTGGATACTTTCTAGGCGTGGGATATTTGTTCTCTGTTTGCAGAAGTGTGTGTACATGTGTTCTTGTAAGAGTACACAGGGTCAGGCCAGACAAAGCCTCTGTGTGACACGGGGCCGGCCACAAGACGCCAGCAAAATGTCACAGGTCAAAGGCCAGCTGCTAAATTTGTTACTGGTGGTCAGTGTAAATAAAATAGCAGACAACTGATCCTCAGGAACACGGCATGAAATGATGTTAAGTTTCATTTTAAATCCGGTTTCTGAAGTATGCCTTATGCCGGAAAGCTCAGCCCAAGGTGAATTTCTGAAACTGAGCAAAACACTTACAGTGAACAATGTGTTCTACTCTCTGAACTGTGATGGCCTGAAAGTGAGAGTTTGTTTCCTGAGCCACAAGGAGCCTAAAAAGTATGCAGTTTTTATTACTTCATCAATGAATTAATAAAATTTACTGACATATCAAAAATCATGGGATAGCAGCATGTAAAATGATTATGAAGTGCTGTTACCTCAGGGGATGGCTTGGGAACACCCACACCTGTATAAGTTGTGAGGTGTTATCTTATGAGTGCGGTTAAACACTGGCCAGTATGGCCCACAATGCACAGATCATGACCTGCATGGTCTGACTAGAATTGTCCATGTGTATTCCCCATACACATGCAACATTGTGGATTGCCTGCATTGTCCCATCTGTCTGGCACCTATCACTCCAATAATTCACGACACCTTGCCATGAGCACGCTGGCCAGTGTTCAGCCTCACTCACAAGATAACACTTAACAACTTAAACAGGTGTGGGCAAGCCATTCCCAAGCCACTTCACAATCAATTTACATACTGCTATCCCATGACTTTTGGTGTGTCAGTGTATGATTTTTGTCATTCATGATGCATGACAGAAAAATAGTTTGTATTTAATTTAGTTTATGTAGACAAGTTAAAAGTCTATTCTCCTATTTTATAGTTACATTTATATAGGGACCATATAGTTTATATGAGCAGTAACCCATCCCATACGGAGAACACAATTCTGCACAACAATTGTACAACGTACAATGACTGTTTATTTGCTGGATTAAACATAGTGGGAAAATGATAATATGTGGCCTGTTCAAAGATTTATATAGGCATAGTTTATATTTTTTTTCAAGCTCCAATATTTCCAAATTGTTTCAACACGACAAATAAATAGAATTGGTGCACTACAGTTGGAGACAAATGAAGTATTGAAGTTTGTTCTCTGTAGAAGATGTGTTAACTTATTTTCACTTGGAAAATCAACAAAAATTAGACAGGGGGGCAAAGGAGTGTGCATTAGTGTTAATGTAAATACAGCAAAAAGTGATTTTTTGTTTTAAATCCATCACCAACATGGTGATATATGTGTGTGTGTGTGTGTGTGCATACCTTTCTTACTCCCTGCTATTTCATTCTGAGTGAACTGTCTGTCCTAACAAACCTCCACAGAAGCCCTTGTGTAATTTCTCAAAACATGCCCATGCTGTATTGCACCTCTGTACCTCACTCTACAAGCATACTTCCCACACACAGCTCGAAACACACCTGCTGTTAGTGAGCAGTTGATTACAAATCCAGACAGGCTTGGCCAGCAGCAGCCAAAATCTTAAAAGAAGGCAGCGGAATTAGTGACAGCTGAGCAAACACAGATTTGAACTGACCTGGCCTTCTCCCCCACCCTCCACAGCCATACCCCTGTTTATCTCGCTCTGGTAGCTGCGTACAAGCCATTCTCTTGGGAGTCAGGCATTCTGTTGACCACAAGAACACAGGCCCACTTCCCTATACCTGGTGTCCCTACAGATCAACTCTGAGGCCCGGACTGTCCTCACACAAACACAGAAGGTATGGCTTTGTCTATTTTTCCCCTCTGCGGTGCCGTAATCAGTCTTTACGCAGGTGTTGATGGAGCTGGGTTAATTGAGATAAGGTAGGCCCATGTGCTATCTAAGTAATGTTCTAATCTGACAGGGTGAGATTTGCAGAGTTTCTGTTAAGAAAGTAATAATATGTTGAGCAAAACCAGACTGAATCCGTCAGACAGTGATTTGACAACATTCTTAAACATAGTGCACTTACACACTTATTAGTATTACTATTACTATTGCTGGAGCTTATTGTTAATAACCACTATAGCTTATACTTTACCCCCTATGAATTATACAGTAAATACTACACATTTGTCCATCGCTGTTATGAATTATTCAGCAACCGCTTTGAATTATTCAGTAATGACCGCAGATTATCAGAATCAGAATCAGGTTCATTGGCGAGGAAAGTTGACACACACAAGGAATTTGGTTTCGGCAGTTCGTGTCTCTCTAGTACCGTGCCAAAATACACATAACTGACAGTCCACAATATAAACAATGACTCCACATATACACAATAAATACAGAGATTTACAATTCAGTAACTACTATTCGGTAACTACTTATTCACTATGAAATATTCAGTAAATCTAACAAATTATTTTGTCACTCTTATGAGTGATTCATTAGCCAGTATGAACGGTTCAGTACTATCAAATTATCTGTCATTCTTATACATTATTCAGTAACTACGAGCAATTATTCAGTAACCACTATGAATTAGTCTGTAGGTACCACAAAATATTCCATCGCTGTTATGAATTATTCAGCAACCACTTTGAATTATTCTGTACCTACTATGAATTACTCAGTAAATACTACAAATTATTTCATCACTCCCACAAATAATTAATTAGTCACTATTCAGTACTGCAAATTATTCTGCCACTCTCATAAATTATTCAGTAACTACAAGCAAATATTCAGTAATTACTATGAATTATTCAGTAAGTACTAAAAGACGATTCCATCACTCTTAGGAATTGTTCAGTAGCTACGAGTTATTCGGTAACTACTATGAATTATTCTGTAAGTACGATAAATTCTGTCATCACTCTTAGGAACATTACATTAGCTACTATGAATGATTCAGTAACTACTCCAAATTAGTCAGTAACCACTGCAATTATTACTAATTATTCCATCACTTTTATGAATTATTAAGCGACTATGAAATATTACAGTACAATAAATTACTTTTCACAAATTATTCAGTAGCCAATATGAATTGTTTTGACACTTTTATGAATTATTCACTAACCACTATGAATTATTCAGTGGCTACTTTGTCACAGTTAGTTAGGGTTAAATCCAAGTAGCGTTTCATACCTGCTCAAATTTGTGGTTTAGACCCATTATATCCTTTATGTGGTAGCCTGCATGATTGAGTGGCTGTTTTGAAATGTGGGTTCAGAATTTTAAAGATCTGGTTAAATTGATTGTTTGTTATGTAGTCAGGATTCAGGTAAACAAACATAAACTATTACACTTTCTGTCTTAACAAAATATCTGCTATAGATAGCACAGTATACAGATAGCATGCTCATGTATGCCATCCACTTCCTGCACAGACTTCAAATATGGACTTGAAGTAGGCCTACTAGTGTGCCTTTCTATGAATTGATGTACTTTTCCCAGTACCAGTAGACCCTTTTGTTTTTGGAGTTGTGTAACCATAATCATGAGAAGTCCTGTAGAGAAACTGTGTTCACTCTTGAGCTGTCACCTGAGCCTCAATCAAGTTACATATCTGAGCAGCTGGAGAAAACTTTCGTAAGGTTAGCTAACCATTGGGATAACATCTCAGCAGGGTTCGGGACAAAGCCCTTCATTATGATAGTAATGGCCGTATGTAACAGTGATCATATTCCCTGGACTAAAGGCAGTTGAAGGAGATATTGCGAACATGGAACAGCGTGTAAGTCCGGAATAATATTTGGAGAGTGCTAGATATCCTCATATCTGATATCAGAAATATGTGAGAAGACTTAAAGGTGATCATTAAGCCTGAAGACCCTTGAGTTCATCACAAACAAATCAATTTTTAATCCAACCATGGCATGCATAGTCTTGCATGCAAAAATTTGGGCACCCCGATCAAACTGCATGTTTTGTTCGTTCAACACCTCTTCTGTAGAGGATGTTTATGTTCTTAATTTAACTTTTGTAATATATAAACAGTCTTTGCAACTATTTAGTGTCACAGTAGTTAGTGTTCTGTTTTGAAAGCTTTTAGGGACTCGAGATGAAAGGCTATTCTTCTTTCCTACAGATGGCGGTGTATGCATCTGTTCTGGCTCTGGCTTTGCTAGGATCCTGTTGGGGAGCTCCTCCAGTTGACTCTGATCCTGCAGCCTACGAACTGGAGAACTATGACGAGGACTCAGACACATGGGACCTGAACAGCTATGGAGAAACCTTTGAATATGATGACTTGGATCAGGAGGTGAGGGCAGAAAGCAGAGAATTAAATGAATTTATACTCTTTACAATAACAGCTCAGTGAACAACGTACACAATTTTCTTCTTCCCAAATCAGCAAAAATATGGCTGTCCTGAAAAGATCATCAGTTCTCTGTTTATCATCCAGGAGCTTTACCTCTTTCATGTTTTCCACACGGCCATTTGAAGGGGATTGCACCATTTTATGGACGTTTTGCATATAGGAGTAATGTGTGTAAGGTGACACAACCTGTTGAATTCATACTCCAAACAAAAGGGGCAGGATATCACCAAAAACACAGTGCTTCAGCTCCCCCTTCAGTTCGTAACAGCCTAGCTGAAACATGGCGAGTTCAGGATTAAACCTCAAGAGCATCTTCAGTGCTGGAAAGCAGTGCGAGTGGTAAAACCTGCTTTCCTTCTGTTTCTATCCCTTTATTTGTTTGTGGATTTTTGCAGAAGTGGTGATAATGGTCGCTTGCCAAAAGCTTTAGCCATTGATGCCTTTACTGTTCTTGTCTTTGGCTACATGTCCTTAAATGATCTGTACTTAAATGAAGACACCAACAGGGCAGCAGTGCCACCTCTTTATACTCTCATGTTGAACTGATTTGACTTGACTATACAGTAACTCACTATCTCCTCTTGAGGTACAAAATGGTATTACGAGACAGGACAGACTGGGCTATCTGGTTAGCATGCTAACTTCGGTAATTACATATAATAATAATGTCAAAGTGATAATTTTAGTTCGTTTTGAATTAATTGAGGCTAAAAAAACATACATAATGCTACTTTAATTAAATCACTGAGATGTGAGCAAAGTCATTCAGAGTGGTTTACATTTACATTTAAGCATTCAGGAGACGCTCTTATCCAGAACAGCTTACAACAGTGCTTAGTGTTCAGTCAGAGAACGTATCCTAGCTAGTACAAGTAGGTTTGAGTTCCATCTCCCCTTGAACTGCCCGAACAAGGGCTGGTGCCGATACCTAGAAAGAAGAATACAGAGTTAAGTACATCAGAAGTGGACTACCTAGCAATCCCAAGCCAGTGCTCATACCTAGAGATAAGTTAGGTTTAGGTCAGCATAAGTGCAAAACAATACATTTCAATGTATAATTTGATTAGTGCTCACTTAAGTGCTTCACAAATAGATGAGTCCTCAGTCTGCGTTTGAAGACTGCGTTGTGAAGTGCTCCAATCTACATTATTATCTGTCTAAGAGCCTCTTACAGTAAGCACTACCCTGTTTTATGGTCATTTGAGATTAACGTTTGGCCCTAAACCTTGAAGGACTTTATTTTGATCTCTCTATTAAGGTATTTTTAATCAGGCGATTCTAATCAGGCGCCTAATGACGCGCAAATCGGAATCTTACTGGCTGTGAAAGAGGGGCGGGGGGGGAGAGGGGTCGGAGGGAGCCTGTGATTGGCTACTTTCAGGCCCCCAGAAGTGAACACGCCGGGAGAGTGGCGTTGAGCCTGAAATAAACCTGCATCAGTGGCTTAACTCACTGCTGGAGTGGTGATCAGCGGGAGGAGAAGTCCCGGTGTTTTAGTTCCCTTACTGTGAGCTAATGTGTAAACCCAGATACAAACACCAGAACTATCTACAAATATTACCCCCGAGTTTATATCTGTAATGTAAGGGTTAAACCAGCCACCCACGTCTCCACTGACACGGCCCCGCTGTGCTTACTGTAACCGAGACTCGTAAAGTGGATTAATTGAATATTAAGGTAGCTTCGTTCCCATTCCACCTTAAATGATGTATCAGTCATGTTCAGACGAGTGGACCGGCGCTGCGTGTCCGCATGACTTTTTAAGGTGGAACATAATTTCGAATAAGAAGACTCATGAGAGTAGTGAGTCAAATTCAGTCCGACCCTGTGAATCTGAACACAGTATCATCCAGTTTACAGTGCTGCTTTACTACAGAAGCTAGTTGGGTTTTGTGAAGATACCAAAGCAAACCTTTTGATGGAAGTGACGAACACGCTCCTATGCCCGCTGTGGCAGTGCTGGCCTACAGTGATCAGATCTGGGTTTATAGAATTGCTGTGTTGTTCCTCGTATTCACACATCAGCTCTTTGATTTAACCTTCATGTCCTTTTTATTGGGTCTGTCCGCTGTGGCAATAAGCTGTGTGTTTATTAGTTTGTGCATCTTTATCTTTGTAGGTCTAACTGTCTAATGTTAGCTTATGGTCCTATCTGGAAAGAGGTGTCTGGTGAGTGTGTGAATCCAGCTTTCTGATTGGTTGTTGTTGTTTGGTATCAGGGTGTTAGAATATGTAGGGTGAGGACTGTACAGCTGTTAGGAATGCAGTCTGATGTAATGAGCCCCATTGCAGTACATTAGATGTGTCTGTCTGTGCGTGTGAAATTTGGGGTGGGCTGGTCTGCCTTATTTAGCTTCCTGTCTGAAAACAAGTCCCACTTTGGCCCTGGTCTCAGGTAAGGGAATGTGATCTGGTGTTCAGTATTGACTGCTAAAATGAAAATCAACAATTTTTTGTTGTCCATGAAAAAATTTAAAAATGTTTCAAATTCTGGAGGATGCATGAAGTTCTAGTATAAATCACCATATGCTCAGTTCATAGATGTGCAGCTTTAACTCTTAATAAGCATAAATAATGGTTAAAAAGTTAATTAGAAATAATCTTTAAATAAATACTTTTACTTTTTTTTACTTTGAGTACATTTTTGAGTGTGTACTTTTATACTTCTACTTGTGTAAAAAAATCTAAGTCATACTTCGACTTTTACTTAAGTATTTTTTTGCTTATATTACTTGTATTTTTACTTAAGAAAGGGACTTGTGTACTTTTGCCACCTCTGCATATATGGCAGTTCTGCCTGCTGGGAAACTGCATGTTAGTCAAAAGTGGCCTACATATATAAAAACTCATATGGCCTACATGTTCCAAAACAGAACTAGCCCACTTCCGGCAGAGGTACAGCAGGTTTGCCTACTTTTGGCTGAGGCATGGCCCTAATTTGGTGTGCATGTGGCCCACATCTTTCAAACAAGAAGCAGTCTGCCCAAGTGCCTTTAATTCATGTGGTAAGTGGGCCAGGTGAAAATGGGAATGGTGGGCCAGACTTGGGCCAGAACACTTTTTCTATCTGTGTATGTTATAGACAAAGGTTTGACATGCAGTTTGCACAGTGCTAATTGGTGGGATAAATTTAAATAGCTGGTTAGCTACATTGCCCTCAAAGCTCCAACGCACAACTACGAATGCAAGCTTCGGATGCCAAACATATCTTGGCCGCTAAATTACACTGTCTGCTAAACGTCACTTTAATGTTGCTTTGTGCATGGAGAAGGTCAACTGGAGGAGGTCATGACTGAATACTAACCTTGATCCTCCTACAGATTGAGGTTGGGGCCGTGGCTCCTCCTCCAGCTGTCACTCAACCACCTCCTGCAGTTGTTCCTGAAGATTACACAGAAGAGGTAACCCTGCCACCACGTAGCACCAAACCTCCAGTCCTTCCTACCCTGGACTTCCTGGGCCCTGGCCTGTTTGGCCCAGATACAGGCCTGGGTAAGTGGAACCTTAGCTGTTTATGGGGAGAGTAGCCAAAACAAAACAAAACTGCCTTGACTGAACATTCTATCTGGTGTATTTGATATGCATTTAGATGTCATCACAGTAGGCTGAGAAAGCTATTCAAACCTACACTGCTACACATCTACTATGACCCTAACACCCTCTTGTGGTAAAAGATGTTATTACGCTGTCTTGCTTCTGCAGGGATGCCCACTTGCCTGCTGTGTGTGTGCCTCAGCGGAAGTGTGTATTGTGACGATGCTGAATTAACTGAGATCCCCCCTCTACCCAAGGACACCACACACTTCTATGCCCGCTTTAACAAGATCACAGAGGTCAAGGCCAAAGACTTCCTTAACTTGAGTAAGACAGAAGCATTTTTCACTTCCAGCTATAAGTTTTTCCAGTGCTGTTGCTTATGTGAACTATCTAACTCACTTGAGTAAATGCAGTGGAGGACGAAGTACTTGAGTTAAGTATTTCCCTTCAAATGTACTTAAGAATGGAAAGTAAAAGTAGCATGGTTTATTTTGGCTCTAATGTCTTACTATCATTACATCATTTTTGTAACAAGACTCTTAATCAACTAATTTTAAGTGAAGAGACTCTAGTGTCAATTAGTCTGCCAATCTTTTAATAGAAGGTCATTAATTAGTCTGACACCGATGTCTATTCAAATTATCATACGCACAAAACACTGAAGAAGAACAGTTTCCATTAGCTAGAACCAAGCTCTGTCCAACAGGTCAGAAGAAGTTCAAAACAAAACGTGCACTGTACCCTGATTGGTGGACTTTCGACATGTTACATTTTTATGCACACATAAGCATTCTTTTGAATACTTAATTACTATCCTTAGTTACTTATTAGAAAACAGAACTTTCATTTAGACCCCCAAAGTATTTGTTACAAATCTCAAAGGCCAAAATATTCTATTTCTCTTGCTGGTGCTGTGTGTTTTGATTCGTATTCATGTTAAGACACCCAAACAAAATTCATATGAATGTAAAATAAAATTGCTCACAACTAGGCCAACTTATCTTTGGGTGAGGACCAGTACTGCTACCAGTAAAAACTTTTCGTTTTTACATTTATACATTTATGTTACTATTGGTGGTCTGTCAGGCCTTGCGTGGTTGTTAGGAATCACATTTTCTCAGTTTTGGAAACTCTGTTTTTCCTTAGACAAAAATTGGGGATGGGTCATACTAAAGCGTTCAGTGACTTTAAGTGTGGCACTGTCATAGGGTGCCACCTTTGCCTCAATCAACTGTAATACCTAGAACTGGAAACATCTCGGAGCAACGATAGCTCAGCCAAGAACAGGGATGTTGAGTTCTGAAGTGCAAAGCTCTGAAAAATTATCTATCAACTGTTGCTTCACTCACCACAGAATTCCAAACTACTTCTGGAAGCAATGTTGGCACAAAACCTGTGCATTGAGAGCTTCACGAAATGGGTTTTCATGGCCCATCAGCTGCACATGAGCTTAAGATCACTTACAGCAGGCCACTTACAGCAGGCCACTACTACACTCTGGAGCAGTGGAAACAGGTTTTCTGGAGTGATTAATCACACTTCACTGTCTGTCTAAGGGACAAATAGGGGTTTGCAGGATGGCAGGAGAACACTTTTAAACTAACATTAGCTAATGTAAGGTCTAATGTTGATACACTTATCACCAAAAGAAGATGACCCACTGCCATTATGAGTCACTCAATGACATTCTGACATGACACCATTGCAGTCTTTGGTGATGATGACGTGGTGTTAAGGGCAGTTGTCGTAACAGTCTGCGTACATGTAGTCCTGCATCGTACAGCTGTCTGCCAATGGTGCCGGCACTAACAGGATGACTCATGGAGGGAATCGGTGCTCGCTGAATGTCTGCAATCATGGCTTCTGGGTCAGTTAGCTACTGCAATAAGACTCGTTTTTGCTTACGTGACATTGGTGGCCATGAAACGTGAACCATTTACATCTCCTATGATGTCAAATCTACCCACCAAGTTTCATTCCTGTCGGTTGATTCCTTCTGGGTGCAACTATTTGCGTAACTATCCTTTTTGTGATGAATGTATTAGCAAGCTTTTAGCCAAACATCCTTCCACAGCTTATTGTGAACGAGAATGAACTACAGATGAGTTGAACTAGTAACATTAATTTGTTGGTAAGTACCATTAAATTTACCATCTTATGATTGGCAACATCATGATTATCTACTGGCTGTTAAGGTAAAAAATTCCAAAAAGGGAGAATTTAACAAAACTGAACAGCTTTAAATAATTTGAATGATTTTTGCTGATTTTTTTCTGGATTTTGTACTAGATATTAATAAAAATGCATGAGATAGAAAGACAACTCCAACAGACATGAAATATACCCACAATTATAGAGCTTCACTTAAATTATGCAATATCCCATTATTTGTTTTAATAAAAGAGTTTGTTTCAAAATGTGTTATTCTTTTTGTGGAGTCAGCAAATTGTGTTTTTTGTGGAGTCAGGAAAACCAACACGCCTGCATATTTCCTTGAAATCAGTGTAAAGCAGTAGCTCCACCCATTCACACTTAAGTTACAAGGAGCATTTCAGCCTGAACTGCTTTTCAAAAGAAGCACAGGTCATTTGCATGTATCAGTCTCAAGTAACAAAAAAGCCTCTAAGGAATAAAGAGAGGATGGATGAATGAATTATGACTGCTATAGGTAAAAAAGTCAAATATCACAGCAATTCCTCTTTTTATGCCCTACAAAACTACACTGAGCCTTACTCCTCTATTCTCAGATCAGCTGAAGCGGGTTGACCTGACTGGGAATCAGATTGCAGCACTTGGAGAGGATGCCTTCCACTCTCTCCCAGAGCTCCAGGATCTGCTTCTGGCTGATAACAAGATCCAGACACTGCCTGTGCTGCCGGCCACTATGAGGCACATCGACATGCGCAACAACCGCCTGAAGAGTGCTGGCATGGCCCTGGAGGCCTTTAAGGCAAGCTCTGTTTTTGTGCAAGAGGCAATAATGTGGAAATACAACAGTAATCCGATGACAAAGCAAAATAATCCAAAATCTACAAGGACTTGGAAAGTGCTTATAGCTGTTTTGTAGTTATGATTTGCAGTTGCACTAAATTACTTATATAACAGGCTTCCACCTGTAGGCAGAAAACACTGCTGTCCCTAATTCACTCATATTTGGCCAACAACATTCTACTAAGTGTCACTGCTGTGCTATCAATGATTCACTGTTCAAATATCTCATTGGTGGTGGTCCTATGGTGGTCCCTTTCCATTGATGGGCAGAGCTGATGAATTGTGCATCAACAGATGGGCCACAGTTAGTAATAGAGTTCCTACAACTATTCTTGAGTATTTTTTTAAAAAAGTAAAAGGCTGATCCTTCGGCAATGGACCAATGAGAGAAGCTGATGAATGTGGGATAGCTATTCAAAACATGTTTTACATATGTGCCCAATCTAAGATAGTTTGCATGGCTCGGCAGCTTGGCAATGAAGCCTCTTTAGATGAGCTTTCAGACTTTTAAACGATTTAGTAAGAGAGCAGTGTGTGTAGTGACACTGCTAACAAAATATAGCTTTAAGGAAGTCAGAAGCAGTTATTCCACTAGCAGTTGCTACAGTTAGCTTGGTAGCTAAATGATCATTTCTACAAAACAGAAAACTTATTAATTTATCAAGAATTAACTAAAAGCTGTGCTGATAGATTAGTCATTGATCAGCTATTATGGGTTACAGCTTTAGAATATAGCTTATTACCATCAATTAATTCATTGGGTTTAAATAATTTAGAACATAATTCTTGTAAATATCCAAGGTCTGAATACTTTCTACATTTTTTTACTGTGTAATCACAGTTTGGACTCAGTTGTTAGAATGATCCATTTACAGCAACAAATATAACATAACATTTCTAACATTGATATACTACTGTGAACACATATTAATTAATGAATATAGTTGGAACCGTTTTTGCATACTTCTTCTTCTTCTTCTTCTTCTTATAATGATGTAGCCCAGAATATTCATCATATTGTCATAGTACTTTTCTCATGTACGTATAGTGTACATAGTACAATACATTTCTTCATAGTAAGAAATTCTCATGCTTATAAGTACCATTGATTGTTTCTGGGCGATAACCTGCTTTGGTGCTTATTTATTGATATTACTTAATAATTTCACCCAGCATAATCATGATATTCATGTGGCTCATGAAAGTAGTACAAATGCAAGAAAATGAAACTAAATTTAATATGAACAGTGTACTGCATTGTGATACAGTGAAACAGTTACCATTATTTTTTGCTATATTTCATGTATTTAAGTATTTATGACAATAGAGAGCCTTATCTTTTTTGTGATCAATTTTTTATTGAGAAAAGTACAGAAAGACAACACTGTACACCATATATTTTCCTTCTTTAGAACTGCCCCCCATATATAAGAATGAACATATATATAAAATAAGCTTATGTGATCACAAACAAAAGAAAACAACAAACAAACAATCAAGCAAAAACGGCAATCCCTTGTGATCCTCCCCACGGCGGCCCATACCACCCCTAATCCGGATCTCTCTCCAAAAAACAAACAACATATATATATACACATACACACATACATACGCATACATAGACATAGAGAGCCTTATATCTTAAACACACAGATAAGTTTTCAATTTGAATGTGTGTTTATTTCCAGTTAGAAGCTTAGTGGTTAAGGCAAGCACAGTTTTTGTGCTGGAGCCAATAACGTGGGTGAATACAGAAGTAATCTGATGACAAAGCAAATAAAAACTCTACAAAGAGTGCTTGCAGAGTTAAGTGGTTCTCAAGAACATGCCTTTGTTCAGATGTAAAAATGTGCTTAGTACTACATAAATCAAACGAACTGTAGTGAACAAGGAGAGGATCTTGTATCTTGTAAGATTATGTATTGCCTATGTATAAGGCACACATATGTATTGTACATGTTTCTGATAAAATGGCTAATAAGTGTTAGTACCTAAAACATTTTATGTTGTTGTACTTAATAAACGGTAGCTCTGATCTAGCCTGTCAGCCTTCAGTCATGAGTCCTTGTCCTGTGCCTCTACCATTTCCGTCAAGGCTTTCCTAAGACCAACCGCACTGTCTTTTAATCACCAAAAAAAGGTTACTGACAGTTTGACCACAAACTGAAGCGTGCTCTGTGTTCTTTCGCTTCCTTTACCCTACTCTCTGAATTCCTCAACAGGATATGAAAGACTTGCAGCTCCTGTACCTGTCGGACAACCAGTTAGACTACATCCCTGGCCCACTACCTGAGAGTCTACGGGTGCTTCATCTGCAGGTTCAAATCTCTTCCACTGTTCATTTCTTTATCAGTAGGTCTAAAGTAACAGCACTGTAAAAAAAAAAAATACTTAAAGCGAGAAACTGCAATCACCAAGATCATTTATTTAAAACCTTTCATATTATAATTCATCTCTACAAGCTAATTGTCCTTACAAGTATTTTGTATTTGAAGTTTTTAATTACATTCATATGCAAGGTTCAGGAAAGCTAACTGCTTGTATCCGTGGCTAGCTTTATTGACTGGCTGGCACACTGGCTAACCTATGTAGCTACTGAGTGACCTAATTCACCAGAGACACCAACAATATCCACTACTTTCTTCCACGGCTAATTTTTCTTCAGATGTATTTCTGCAAAGCCGCATCTCTTTTATTTTTAGCACCACGCTGTTGACAAATGGAACAAAATGTCGGCAGGAACAAACGTTTAGAGAACAGAAGCTGGGTGCCTCAAACCCCTGCGTTTACGATTGGTCCGTAGAATTTGTTGGAGCTAGTCGTTTGCAATGTCGCTTGTCGCTAAATCAGGAAATAGGAAATGACTGGTTGCTTGTCGCTCTGTCGCCTGCTAGTGTGAATGCAGGTTTATAGATGCATGGTATAACGTTTTAAAATTTATCAACAGCAAATCTAAAAAGTGTTGACAGGATGAAACTTGTCATCTGTCTGTAGTGATATGCTTTTAAATTAGGTGTCCTTTTTCCAAATCCAAAGTTTGCATTGGGTTAGGATCGATTTTAGGTGTAAACTACAAATCCCATCAACATTTATGCTACTTTGCACTCTATTGAACCTAGTAACTGGATGTGTTGTTAACAGAACTCAAAAATATGAGACAGTATTTTGACAGCATGCTATATTAAGAATATAAAAGAATAAGTCCTTGGTCATAGTATGCTGCTAAGAAACTCTGTTCTTTCTTTGTGCTGAAGTATTATTTATTTTTTACAGTTTTACAGTTTTTATGATAAATTGCTGTCACATGACCTGTTCAATATCATAGTGTACATCATAGTCTAACAATGATCAGATCTAACTATTATCTGAGGGCTAATTGTTAATGTAGCATGCAGGCAGCATTGTTTTCTGTTCTGTTTTTCCTTCATTTTTATTTGGCTCTATGCACATGTGGCAAGTTGGCTGAAAGCAACAACAGTGTCTGCTGTTCATGATCTATTTTCTATTGGCACATTACTCTTACGATTAATCATTTAAATTTGTTAACTGCACAGATTTCCCAGGCCTAGTTCTGCCCACAAATCATGGGCAGGTGCCAAACCCAGTGCAGTTAGAGCAGTACCATTTTCTGTCAAATTTTAATGAAACGTCAATACAAATGAATGTTAGCGACTGCTAGTAAAAGTACAAAATGTTATTGAATGACCTGCAGCAATGGGCTCTGGCCATTCTACAATTTGCAATCAATATCCTGCTTGAGGGCAACATCATGCCGCTGTTTGAATCCAGTAAAAAGGGCTCTTTATCCAGTCCAAGAAAAAGCCAGCTACACCCACGTCCTGTAACCCTGTTGAATTTCCTGCTTAACACAAAACAATTCTTCTTCCTTCACCTCCAGAACAACAACATCCAGAGCTTGAACCAAGACACTTTCTGCAACAGCCACGACATGAACTACATCCGCAAGGCTCTGGAAGACATCAGGCTGGACGGCAACCCAGTGGACGTGAATCAGTATGCGCAGGCCTATATTTGTCTACCACGGCTACCTGTAGGAACCCCACACTGAGCAGGCATCCAGACAGCTCCTCGTACGTTTTCCATTACATTCACTGCAGGTCAGGGAGGCCCAATTGATCTATCAGTGCTCTACCCACAAATGCACACTTTCTTAGCAACTGTTGTGAAGTTGGACAGGCTTTAAAGAACATTGGCAAAATACCCCATTCAATATAATAAGAAAATGTAGTGCACTCTGAACCACTGCATAGCATTTGCAGTTTCTAGCAGTGCAAGACTGTGTCAAAATGAAGACTTGAAAAAGAAAAAATAGTGAAAAATAAATAAATAAAATGTTTAAATAGATTTTAAATTCATTTTACATTCATTACACATTATGGTTATCATAACAATAAACAATAATTTATAAGCAATTATAAGCAATAATTAAATAGCAAAGAACTCAGCATTCTGACTTTTAGAAGCATACCACCATTTGAAAAAAGAAAAGGCCAACAACCTTGCATTAAGCCAACTTATTTGAACTCTGGCTAGCTTACTATATGATATATTTTACTAAACATAATGTATTTACAGTAAATATTAGGCTAATGCAGGCTTGTTTCATATGAAAAACCATGTTTCTAGAAGCGAGTGGCCAAAAATGAACTCAAAGTTGCACTATGTACATTGTAGCAAGCTCTCTGGTGGAGATGTGTAATTGTAGGCAACCTGCAGAAGAAGCTTTTGTAATGTCAGTTACTTCAGACACCTTGCCCAAACAGATGAATCTGATGATTGAGAGTGCTTTAAAAGAGAACTCAAACAACTGCATCTTCTGAGTGAGTGAATTTACTACTGTCTACTGCTGTCAATCTTTAACAGTATAAAGTATAATGATTTTGCATTTGGGATCTAAACATTAAACAGGTGTGAAGTTCACATCCTCATCCTGATTTCACTTCGCAAGGACCCCCAGACAAAATTAGCAAGTTAGAGCATTTTCATTATTACGCAAGCCATTATAGTTATCTGTAAAACCTGTTGTTTTTGTTTTTAATTCTGTTGTGCACTAGCTTTGTTTCAATTATTTATAGACATATTTTAATGCACACAAGTCAGGCACATACATATATGACTGTCCGAGATCTCCAAAATGGCAACTTTACAGGAGGCAAAAACATTCTTTATTTTTCACATTATGTTAATATGTTTTATTCCAAGTAATCTTATCTATGTATATGGACAGGGATGTTGTGGACAGGGATGCCTTCTGAGCATCCAGAACTGTTGGTTGACAGCTTTGTTATGTATGATTCATCCAATAACATGTGACTAAAAACCAAGGAAAGATCAAGATGGTGATATAAGATAAGACTTCACACCAAACCTTCTTTCTGAGCCTGTGTGGGTGACATTAACACATAAAAATTTATGACGTGGTCTGAAAAAAATCTTGCAGAATCCAACCTGGCACTTCAGACTTTTAATGGACTGTTTCAGACTTTGCAGGGTGACTCGCAGCAGCTCACAGACACCATATTTTAGCTTTCGTTTCTCTCCTGACTACTTCTTTCAGCTTTAAATAAAATATCTTACATACTGTAACTTAAATTTGTGCATATATGGCCACTTTGGCAGTGCCTTATGGTAGAAGGGACCTCCTTTGTTCAATAACGTGTGAGCGCTTTGAAAACGGGGCTGGTGGCTCCTCTGGCTTATAATGTTCTTCAATTTAAGTAGCTGCGCACTCGTGGGGAAAAACGTACTCCTCACCTCAACCCTAAAACAAAGTTGAGTAAATGTTGAGACCAGTTAAGACAGAACACTGTATTCCAGTTTAAAATGCTGCACGACTGGGCTGTGCTACTGTATCCGTTCTAACCTTGCACAACGTGAAAATAACATTGACAAATCCTCCACCATTGCTAACACAAGAAAAAGTTATATACTACGACTATATAGTATCTCTCCTAACAGTGTGACCTTTCAGATGCATGAAAAAAAGCGTAATTTGAAGCTATAAATGTCCCAACTTGATATTTGTGTTTTTAGTTGTACCCCACAAATTTTCATGACGTTGAATGGAATTTTTGCCACTGTTCTGTAGAGCTTGCTCAAATTCCCACCAGTTGTTTGAAAGAATGCATCTGAGTATGGAGAGATCAGCTGTGGTGTTGAAGGGCTGGTGTCCAGCACATTATGAGGCTTTCACTGCTCTAACATCTACTAAACCTTTTTGCCTATCATTAGCCAGTAAGGCGAAAATTGATGTTTCTGAGCAAGGAAATATTCAAGCCATGCTAGACTCCAGCCCTCTAGGACCAAACGTCCCTGCTATAGTCCTATTATTGCAGTTTGCTTTCCAGGTTGTTGGCATCGTAACTAAGCATTATGCCAATCAGTAGCTGCTATGTCTATCAAATTCAGGAATATTATACCAGTTACTGACTAATTGCTGCTGAGATATTTACTTAATATTAAAATTAATAAAAAATTGTAAAAATGCCCTGATTTACTCTATTAATTATCATCAGACTGGAATTGTGTTTTATTTTCATAATGTGAAATAGTGTTAAAGGGACTTTAAGTGTTCATAATTTTATTTTTGGGCTGTACTAAAAATAGATTTACATGCTTTAGTTTTCCAACAATAATATTTTTCTCATTCTGTGTATCTGTATTCACCCTTTGTCCGAAACTGTTAGAGCACCTGTGTCTTTAATACATACTCCTGATGAGCCTGTTGTGCTCTGATTGATCAGCTCGTCCAATCAGTTCTGACTGAGCAACTACTAGAGAGGCATCCTGCTACAAGGTTCACCCCTACAGAGCTGTAGTTATTCTTACTGTGATGTTGGTTCTGCTGTGTAAATTTGTCAAATCCACCTTCGCAAGCTAGACAGGAGCAGTGAGTGGTAAGATTTACTTTTTTAGCTCTCTCTGTGTTATGTGAGAGCATGCCAAACTTCCCAGTAGGCAGACAATAAGGATTGTGTTAGGAGATGATGTCACTTTGTAACAGAAAAAAGGGCTGGAATTCCAGCAAGACATTTCAGGCAGCTGAGAACAGTGGTTTCTGTCAGAGAGAGAGAGAGAGACCATTTACATGCACACATAGTTACATAAAAAATTAAAAGAAAGGGAAAACACAGAAGTATAATAGGTCCCCTTTAAGTCTTTTACAGTACTGATAAGCATAATGTGGAGATTTATGGATTAGTAAGAGTGTGAAAACTGCAGGTATAGCTAAGTGGTTTTATGGTGTTGTAACACTTATTTTCACTTCAATCAATTGGATTATTTAGAGCATATATTTAAGGGAGGTATCATTTAATAGATTTTCTTATTTTCAAGTATACTGTATGATCTGTTCATTATACTACAAGTGTTGACAACTTTTGAATGCCTTCTCAAAGTCTAATAAACGTCTGCTGTATTTCCCCCTATTGCACTTCTCCATGTAAACTGGTGGTATAATCACATATAATCCATGTGATCTTGGGTGGCGCTTCATTAAGCATTTCCTAACCAATCACAGGGCTGATGTCTCTTGCTCCTCTCACACAAAAGTTTCAGAGTCAAAAAAAACTTGCAAGGTAAACAAGCATAACCGAAAGCTAGCAAGCTAGACTGCCTGACTATAGCTGCCTGACGCCCCTTCATTTGTTTATTCATACGCCAACATTGTTCCTTCGTCTGTTCCATCATTCATGCAATGCCTTATCTGTTTGCCCGTTTCTTTCTTCTTTCTCCACCTCATCTATGATTATCTTCGCCCAGTTACCATAACATAATAGATAGGTAATGGTTTTAGCCCTGCATGAGTGGTAGAGCAGGCTAATAGTGCCTAATAGTACAGTTCAAGAGCTGTCAATCAAGCTGCTCAATAGCCACACCCACACAGTTCTCACATAGGTCTGATCAGGGGTTTTTAAGCCCTGCTTTATCATTTTATGAAATATCTTATATTTTTGTATTTAAGTTTTGCTGGGTATTTAATATAACACTCACATTTAGTGTCATACAAACATGTTTAATATTTTACTCTGTGTTCCCTGGATATGGAAGTGATGGACAGCTTTTGTTTACTTGGATCAATTATTTAAAAGAATCCAGCAGTCAAGAGACACAACAGAGATTGGCACTCAGCGAACCAGGATGAATGCGCTTGAAAGACCTTCAAATGTAATGATTTGCCACTACAAACAAATATTAAAACTGTCTGGGGTATGCAGGCTTTATAGGTGTGAAAGCTGGACAGTGTTATGAAGGAGCAGGCGAGGAAGGTGGATGAATGTGCTGAGTCTGTTTATTAGAGTCCAACTTGACATTACATGGAGACAAAACACTAAGACCAGAAAGGAGAAGGCAAACCACGAACTAACAAGGAACCAAGAAAAGCAAAGTATACACACATTCATGAATATGTTCACCCATTGACATGACAGAAAAGCAAAGAAAAAAAAAGGGGGAAAAAGGGAAAAGTGATGCCTTTGAGCTCAAATCTGTTGGTGAAGACTTTTGAGGGTACCAAGACAACAAAGCAATGTATTCTTATCTGAATCAAGCCTCATCACTCACTCTGAGCCAACATAACCAAACTGGAGCGCTCTTTTATAGACATGGAATAAGAAGAACCAATTCATTGGAAAAGACAATTAGTTGAAGGTAAAAGAGCAGGAAGACGGATGGCCAGAATCAGAGTCATCATTAATAGGCCATCAAGAAGCCTGAAGACGTTCTGGAGAAATACTATCGATTTCGCTGCCAGGCGCCTGAACTGACTTGACAACACTTCAAGAGTATAATTATAACCTTTTAAGTCCACCTTTCTTGTGCAGTGTTAGAGAGATGGTAGCCCATCTGATATACAGTTTTTGTTGGTCATCCTCTAGCCCCTTATAAGGAACCTAATACCATATACACCACCATGCCACTACGATGCCAGTGTTCTTCTGTTGAACTGCATTTATATAATATCTGGTCAACAGCAGTCCTGTAATGAGAAGCTGACCAGTGATGAATGATGTAGATACTGAATGACACATTATGCATGGCAGTGGGTGGGCTACAGTCTCTAATTGTGTACCCATACTGGCAGGTAGGTTGATCTCAGTGGTCACTAGAGTGGTCAATGATTGGAAGTATGAGGTACACTAATACCATATACACCACCATGACACTACTATGCCAGTGTTCTTCTGCTGAACTGCATTTATATAATATCTGGTCAGCAGCAGTCCTGTAATGAGAAGCTGACCAGTGATGAATGACATAATGGGTGAATGATATGCATGGCAATGGGCTACAGTCTCCGATGGTGTCCCGTATTGGCAGGTAGGTTGATCTCAGTGGTCAGTAGAGTGGTCAGTGATTGAAAGTATGAGGTACCATATACACTACCATGCCACTAGCATGTCAGTGTCATTCTGCTGAGCTGTACTTAAATAATACTGGTCAACAGCAGTTCTGTGATGAGAAACTAACCAGTGATTAATGGGAAATATGCAGGGCAACAGATCTACCCATATGGTACCCATATTGGCGGGTAGGTTGGTCTCAGTAGTCAGCAGAGTGGTCAATGACTGGAAGCAGAAGGTGCACCAAGGCTATATGCACTACCATGTCAGTGCTGATCTACTGAGCTGCACCCGAATAATATCAACAGCAGTCTTGTGGTGAGAATCTGACCAATGATTAACGAACTAGAGGGTGAGTAATACATTGCTCATGTCAGTGAATGGAAGTAGAAGGCAGTCTAAGTGTTTATAAAGAAGTGAATAGTGAGTGTATACAAAGCCCTAATAATAGCTTGCATGGAAGGATAACTGCAGAAGGGAAAGGAAGAGAGGGCGGGATTACCCGGGTAGCCAGGTCGACCAACCACTCCAAGAAGGAGAACGGACATTGCCCCGCCCAACGTCCAGCTGGTTCGGTCCTGCAGTTCCAAATAACGGCCACAGGGTGGCGAACAGCTCCCTTTGTTTAGGAGGTGCCTTTCAGTCAGTCTCCCCTCACGCAGTGCAGAACTTGTCACATATTTTAACACAGAACTCAGACATAAAGCTGGTTAGAGCACTTTTCGTAGGCGTGAATTCTTCATTATAAGCCTGTTCTGAACCGAGTACTTCAGTGGTTTAGACAGCATCTATCGGGAGTGTGGTGACAGCTCAGCTAGCTTCCATCTATTTTTAAGTCGATTCGTTCATGTACCGCAGGTGGTTGCAGAGGTTACTTAGCAACTCTCAAATATTTATAGTATGACATTTACGCATGCGCAGTGCGTAAAGATGCATGTAAACCTGCTTTTACAGTAATAATTTGGGCATCTGCAACACATGCTGCCTTGCAAATGAATAACAGGTTTACTGCCAGTTGAAACGAACCTGTCTGCTTCTGTCTCTGTCTGCATGACTCTGAAGAACTAGATTTAAGAAGGAACCAGCGTTCTCATTAAATAGGTCTATGGGGGCCTATGGGAATCTTGAAACAGGCTGACCTGAAATCATAGTCCTCTGTGGTTTATGCCCGTGTTAGTCACAGTAACAGATCCTAGATCAGTGTTTTGAGGTCCTTTACATGATGAAAGTGGCTAGGGAAATTTCAGTTCTGGAACTAGATTTTAACCAGCTGGTTTCAACTGGAATTTCCTCAGCAGCCTAAGTGTTCAGGTGTCCAGGTTAAAAATACTGTTTACTGGAATTTCCACAAGGGTAATGTGGATTTGTAGTTGTAATTATTTATTTATTGCCAGTTAGCAGATCCTAGATTCATATTTCTGAGACGCTTTCTAAGTAATGAAACAGGCTCATCTGAAATCATAGTCCTCCCTTGTTTGTGTACATATTAATAATAGTAACAGATTCCAGATCAGAGTTTTTGAGAACCTTTACATATTGAAACTGGCTTCTTCTGGAATGGGAGGTTACTGAGAATTTCCAGTTGGTTTCTACAGAGATAGATTTCTACACCAGTAAGCACCAGCGGAACTGTTCAAATTTCCAGGAACAAAAATAAAGTTGAATTTTTGAGTTGAGAGTTGGGTAACCTGAATTTGTAGTTTCTAAGTCCTGAAACAGACTGATCTGAAATCCCACCTTGTTTATGTCAGTATTATTCACAGAAATTGACCCTAGCTCAGTGTTTGAAACACTTCATGAGCTTTTAAAGGAGCAATGTGTAAGATTTTTAGTTCAAAACATTAAAAATGAACTAAAATTATTACCAGAATGTAAGGAAATTACAGTTTTGGGCAGTATTTAAGAGACGTCTATATATTATGTTGGAGATATATCCACTGAAGTTAGCATGCTAACCAGCTAGCCCATCCTGTCTAGTGATACCATTGAGTACCCCAGGAGGTCAATAGTGAGTCACTGTAACGCCGAGACTGCCTTCAGTCTCCACATGAGCAGATGAAGAAGAACATGCTTGCTAATGACAAGAAAACACATTAAAATTCAAAAACAAGTGACAAAAACAGCAGCACAACAAGAGATAACACTGCTGTTGCTTTCCACCGCTGGAGATGCACTTGGCAAGTAAACAGATGAAGTTTGATGATGGACTTGCAGCAGTTATTCAGGCTTGTAAGTAAACGGGGGGAAGGAGGAGGATGAGCATGAATTTGGAAGATAGTTAATCTTATATATTGCTCCTTTAAACAGACTGATCTGAAATTATAGTTCTATGCCAGTTTAAGTTGCAGCAACAGATCCTAGATCAGTGCTTTTGAGACAGTGCTTTTGTTTAATGCCAGTTGTAGTCAGAGAACTTGTGCTTTATGAACACTTGACTTGTGAAGATTCACGTTACTGAGCTGGAGCCAAAAGCCTGTCCGAATCACCCCCAAAAATATGTGCATCAGTGGAAACAGTAAGACCTGTTCTGGCCCTCCCCTCTCTGAGCCATACGCCCAGGACTGCAGTTCTGGCTGCTTTCCATCGCCCAGAGGGCTGCACTTCATCAATGGATTGGAGAAGGAGAAAATGCTCACTAATGCTTCTTACTAAAGCCTGGGCTTTTGGATTAGCACAGACATTTCTCTCCTTCTTTCTGTTCATGTCCTTCTCCTTTCTCACCATTTTTCCATTTGTGCTGACTCACTCCTGTCTTTTTTCTTAGTGACCACTCGTATCATTTCTCTGTCCTCTTTTCTGTGGAATCCGACTCTTTTTTGCCCTCTATAACCCCAGCAGCTGTCTGTAGGTGCTTTTTCCCTGTAGCCCTGGCAGCTGTTCGTGGGTGCTTTACCTGCTGAATAATAAACCTGTGAAAGGGGTGTTTCGAGTGTTGATACAAAGTGACTAACAGGTACACTAAAAATGGAGGGGATGAGGAGACGCAGAGGAAGGCAAGAGAGTTCAGACAGAACAGCTCGCAGAACAGCCGGACTGCAGGTTTTGTTTTATGGGTTTTTCAGTTCCTCTGGATTCATTCATATTCTGCTCAGGTCTCACATTCTTCTGACTTCAAGCCGTTTAGCTCAGGCTGCTTTTGACTCTACGTTAGTCCCCACCCTCCACCACTCACCACTTTTCTATCACTCGCCCCTTTTTCCTCTTCTTCTCTGTATTTTTCACTCTTTTCCACTTCTCTCTCTCTCTTTCTGTCTACTCCAATCTTCCATCTTACTCTCTCACCCTCCGCCTCTCATCTTTCTTACTAACTTTCTTTCTGACTCCCCTTCATTTCTTTCTTCCTTCTCTCCATTTTCCTACAGCATTCCTCTCTTGTTGCTGTTTCTGTGCTGCCCATCATCCTAATGCCTCTGCATTACATCACCTATTGAACTCTCCTTCATTCTCTCTCTACTTTATCCCTTTTTATTCCTTCTCCTTCTTTCCCTCCCTTTTTGTTTCTCCAATATCTTCACCCCCTGGTCCATCTAATATTTCTACTATGCTTTATTCAGTTGCTCTCTCTCCCTCCCTCTCTCTCGCTCTTGTCCATTCTTCTCTCCTACACTCCCTTCCTCCTTCTCATTTATCTCTTGTCTTTAGCTCTCTCTCTCTCCCTTTGTTCACACTCCCTCTTTCCTTCTTCTCCGTTTCTCTCAAGCCCCTCTTCTTCCCTCTCTTACTCTCTTTATTCTCCACCATTTTCTCCCTCTCTCTGTGTATTTCTCTCTTATGTCCTCCACTTATCCCTCTCCCTCTCTCTACTCCATCCATTTCTTACTCTTTTCCTTCCCCCTTTCATCTTTCTCCCCCTTTCTTTCTGACTCCCCTTCATTTCTTTCTTCTCTCTCTCTTTTCCTTCATCATTCCTCTCGTTTTTTCAGACTCCCCTTCACCTTTGTTTCTTTCTTTTTCTCTCTTTTCCTTCAACATTCCTCTTGTTCCAGTTTTGATATTGCCCTCCTCTCTACCTCTCCCTCTCTCTGTGTTTTTGTCAATCACCCCCTCATCTGTGTGTCTCTCTCTCTGATTTTTTTTTTTTACGTTTGTTTTTTTACATTTCTCTCTTGTTCCTGTTTCAATGCTGCCCATCACCTAATGCCTCTGCATTACACCACCCATTCTATCTCTCCTTCTTTCCCTCCTTTTGTTTTTCCCATCAGTTTTCTCTCTTGTCCATCTAATATTTCTTCTGTGCTTTGGAGTTAATTTTTCAGTTAGTTGCTCTCTCTCTCTCTCTCTCTCTCTTTCTCCTTCATCTCCCCCTCACTCCCTCCCTCTCTCCCTCCCTCCCTGCTGCATTGGGTACATGAAGGTGACCTTGCGTTCCGCCTGCATTTTACCCATTGATTGCATTGCTGGGAGGACCTAGGGCTTCCCTCCCACACGATTCCGAGGAGGGAGGGGTGCGCATAGGTGCATATGGTGCGGGGGAGTAGTTCAGCACACTGTGTGTGTGTGTGTGTGTGTGTGTGTGTGTGTGTGTGTGTGTGTGTGTGCGCGCGCGCGCGCACGGGAACATGTAAAACCTGCATCCATCCACCTGTCAGCGAGCCTGGCCGCCCTGAGCTCCCGAATAATTGAGTCGAGCCTTCCCCCGAACAACACATACATCCTGACCTCGCACACCCACACAAACACGCGCGCACGCGATACCGCATTCTCATCACGGCACGAGCGAGTCTCAGTGGCGGTACTAGCGCTCTAGCTGCACCACTCATTCCTGACCAAACCTCAGGAATGTGTCAGCGTGACTTCCTCTTCATCCACTCTCGCTGTAAGCCAGATCTTTCTAAGCACGGTGACCTCATTCGCCGAAGCATTAGGAAATTAAAGTGAGATTGGTGTCGCGTCGTGATTTGTTCATTTGCGTTCCGTTTTTTACCCGAGAGTGGCGTGACGCTTCGCGCTCACATAGTTTGGAGGCTCACTCCCTCCGCAGATGGCACCCATCAAGACCACAGTCAGTGCGTGTGAACAGCGCAGAGCGCTGCCTGGTGTCTGCTTCTGCTCAGTTAACAGACAAAAGCCAGTCAGGACGACTGAGACGTCAAAGCAGCCGTTGTTTGTGCCGCAGTCCAGAAGAGGGGGAGGAAGGTGAAAGTAAGGAAAAGTAAGAAAAGGAACGAACATGGACAGAAGGAAAAGGTAGAGAGAGGGAGAGGGAGGGAGGGGGTGGGAGCGGAGACATGGCTACACTGCAGGGAGAGTGTGTGGGTGGGTGGCGTGGGCGCGTGTGCGTGCATTCGCGATCAATAACGAAGAGCGTTATGGACAAATAGAAAGAGGGAAAGAAGGACGGGGAAAGAAAAGGGAGACACGGTTGAAAGAACGACAGACAGACAGACAGAGGAGAGAACAAACAAGATTGAGAGGGGCTTAGAACGCAAAGGCAGTTCATTAAAACGTTGCAACAGGGCTCGCGCTTTCCCTATGCCTGTGAAGGCGCTGTGAACGCCTTGCTTCATTATACGGACTGTCATTCTTATTAGCACTTAAAGTATTACACTACTGCGCCAGAAGATCCGCTTTGAAGCCGCATTGTAATTTACTGAACGGTGTGGTGCGTCATTGTGCCTCTCTCGCCGTCTGAGCTAAATTTGTTCTGACCTGATAAAATTCTTGCCATTGTACAGTTTCAGAGGAGCTTTTGTCGTCTTCCATTCAAACGCCACAAAAGACAGAACGAGAGAACTACAAACACTCCAGCGGTCCTCAAGAACCGTATTAGCGTTGGGTACTAATTGTTTTGCAAGTTCACTTTTTAGCATTTCTAAATATCTGTTCCAAAGTGTTTAGCATTAAAGGAGTGGTATACGTTTCCGGAGAGCCATTGTTGATTTTGAACTGGAACACTGTGGGGTTTGTGGGGAGCCCCCCTCATCATGGAGATCTGTAGCAAACCCTACAAACTATTTGAGGTTTTGGTCAGATTTCATCAGTGATTTTCTTTTGCAAAAGCAATTTGTCCCACCTTCTGCCCTTTGAGAGTTGAGATCCAGTGAGGCTCCAGCATCCAGTAGGATTAAACATGTTAGAAGATGAGTGAGTGATTGAGTGAGCAATTTCACCTTCATTTTCAAGTATTTTGGTCTCTTTCCATTTAAAGAGATAGAAGTCTTGTATGGCTGTAAATAACTGCCCGGTGGCATTGCAAAGATTGCCACAGAGTGGACAGACGTTTCTATACTGACTGTTACTCAACAGCAAAACAAATAGACCCCTCCCGTCACTGCTCCTTCAGAAGACCCATGCCTCTGAGATTCATGGGTTCGTATTGGCAAGGCAAATGACACTGGGCTAGCAAACTGCTTTTTTTTAGATCTTCTTGGGCATAGAACCATTTATAAAACCCTTCGTCCATTATACAGACATATGCAATGTTACGGTGAGTAATCAATGGCACAGCAAGTACTGTCACTAACGTTAGCTAGGGCAGTGTATCTCAACTCTGGTCCTGGAGGCACCCTACCCTGCACATTGTAGTGGATTCCCTGTAACTCTGAAAGGCTTGTAAACAAGATGGAGTTGGATCAGGTGTTCTGGGAGCAGAGAAAGCACTAAAATGTGGGCAGGGTGGCTCCAGGACCAGGGTCTCCAGGGTTGAGAAACACTGAGCTAGGGTGTTGGTTAGCATACTCTTACAAACAGGACAAACAATACTGACCTATTGGTTCTGGGAAACAGGAAAACTAAGTTCATATTTCCCACATGTCTTTTTTCATGCCTTTCAACTCTCGATTCAGGTCTTTTTCACCATCCTACTGTTCAAGTTTTTCTGTTCCACTTTAAATGGTGTTGCAGTTAGACTATATTCTCAGATACTCATATATACAAGCACCACGTCATAAAATCCACCTTGAAGCCACATCATACTTTACTGAACAGTGTGATGCGCCACTGTAACCTGCTCATTGTTTTATTTCCAGCCAGATAAAATTATAGAATTGAATGACCTCAGATCAGTTTTTGTTTTCATCTATTCAGACACCTCAAAGAAAGCGAGAGACCCAGGTCCTTCCTTACAAATGCTCCAACCGCCTACCACAAAGCTAGCAGCACAATGTGCTAGCATGTTTCCGCTAACATATGTTCATTTCAGGATGTGAAAGGAACTTGATGATCTAATGGCTTCCAGTCCTTTTTTTCCATTGTTCTTGGTGGCTTTGATGTTTATAGTTAGTTCTCTTAATGAGAAGTAGTATGTATATACTGCATATATATGGGCCTTGAGACAAGCCAGAATGAGTATTGAAGCCTTGTCCGAGCCAATAGGAGCGTCTGCATGCACCAGACAAACATGAAAAGTAAAAAAAAGAGATATACAGTGTTGACCAGCAGCGCTCTCTCGAAGCTGTGGAATCACAGGGACTCTCCCTGCTCTCTTCCTTTTGTGGAAGAGGTATGCAGAGAGAAGAGATGCCTCGGGCCAACCTTCAGAAAAACACTACTCGCTCCCCAAGAGAGTTATGGGAAGGTGGCGGTGGGGGGTAGCGATGGGTCAGTTCCAAAAACAAGCTGCCCTCTCGCCCTTGCTTGGCCAAGTATGGAAGCCTGAAGGCCTCCTCCCCTCTGCAGAAAGCAGGTCTGCTTTTAAAGTCACGGCAGCAGTTGCCTTATGCTTGCATTATGATTGTCTATTTAAGGGAAGGTTTACTTAGTGGAGTGACTGCTACAAACGGCGTTCCACCATGACACTCCACCCCTGACTGAAAATGCACAAGTTTTTTTTTCTTTGTTCATTCTGTGACAATTACAAAATGGCCTCTAATGCTCCAGTAGAGAAAAGATTATTAGTGGCCGGATAAAATGATGAAAGCTTAAAGACTAGGCGAGGTGTTAGATGGTTGATGGCTTTTATAGAACAGTATAGAAAATAGGGAAAAAACAATTGCATGGGAGAACATACCAAGTGATTCCGGGGAGATTATGAAAGATTAATTTTATTTAAATGATTTTATTCAAATGAGAGACCAGAACATCTTTACTTATGTGATGGCACATTCAGAAGCTCATGCATAAACCTCTCCAACAAAAACACGCAATCTACATTCAATATATAACTGCTGTAGTCAGTAAATAATTACAATATAGAAAGTGCTGTTCTGCTACCAATCAAATTTAGATGTATGTGGAACGAGTCAGTGTACATTTTCAGTATGGTCCAGATGTCCATGCATTTGATTACTATCCCATCAAACATCTTTATATGGAATAAATATTGGATATATACTGTATATATACTCATCATCAAAAAAATAGTTGCACCCAGAAGGAATCAACCAACAGGAATGAAACTTGGTGGGTAGGTTTGACACTGTGAGACATGGAAATGATTCATGCTTCATGCTCGGCCACGCATATGACATAAAGGAAGGGCCTTATCACTGTACCTGACTGACCCCACAGCCATGATTGCTGACATTCAGCGAGCAGTGATGCCCTCCATCTTGTTAGTGCCAGCACCATTGACAGACAGCTGCGCAAACCAGGACCGTTACAATGACTGCCCTTAACACCGCATCAACATCACCAAAGACTGCAATGGTGTTGTTCCAGACTGTCATGGAGTGACTCAGAATGGCAGCAGGTCATCTTCAGTGACGAGTCTCGCTTTTGTCTTGGTGGAGATGACTAGCAAATCTGTGTGTGGAGGCACCGTGGTCACTGTCAAAATGAACAGCGTCAAACGCCAAGATTGCCACCCATCACATGTCCAGAAGACACTACTTCTGTATTTGTAATAAATTTATGATCATTTATTGCTCCTGGTAACCTTTATCTCCCTTCCCAGTAGCATTGCACTTCCTTCTGGGTGCAACTATTCTGTTGATAATTAGTGTTTATATACACATACAGATTTAAATAAGCAAATACTTAAGAGACTCTGTTTGGGTAATTACTGCAGTAATTAATATGTTTCAGCTGGCAATTTTTTTAAACTCTAACTGATGCAGATTATAGCTTCTCATTTCTTAAATTACCATTTCGGAAGATGGGATCCTGGAAAACCTGTTACTGTGACTAAATAGTGTTCAGAACTGAACACTGCCAAACCTGGAAGGATAGTGGTCGCTTCATTAAGTTCACCTAACTTTTTTCTACATTCTTTGTCCATTTCATCAGGTCCACTTACCATACTGGTGCATAGTGTAGCTCTACAATTGCAGACTGTGGTTCATCTGCTTCTCTGCATATTTTGTTAGCCCCCTTTCACCCTCTTCTTCAATGGTCAAGACCCCCAAAGGATCACCACAGACCAGGTATTATTTGGGTGGTGGATTATTCTCACCACTGCATTGACACTGATTGGGTGTTGGTGTGTTAGTGTGTGTTGCCCTGATAGAAGAGACCAGACACAGCAGTGCTGCTGGAGTGTTTAAACACTGTGTCCACTCACTGTCCACTCTATTAGACACTCCTGCCTTGCTGGTCCACCTTGTAGATGTAAAGTCAGAGACTATAGCTCATCTCTTACTGTAGTTTGTGTTGGTCATCCTCTGTTCCTTCATCAGTGGTCACAGGATGTTGACCACAGGACACTGTTGGCTAGGTGTTTTTAGTTGGTGGATTATTCTCAGTCCAGCAGCGACACTGAGGTGTTTAAACTCTCCTGCAGCACTGCTGTGTCTGATCCACTCACACCAGCACAACACACACTAACACACCACCAGCACATCAGTGTCACTACAGTGCTGAACATGATCCACCACCCAAATTATACGCGCTCTGTGGTGGCCCTATGGGGGTCCTGACCATTGAAGAACAGCATGAAAAGATATAGATAGAAATATAACTGACAGTACATAGTAATATATTATTCATAGTAATATAACTGACTGTCCTGTCCTTTATTTTTAACATGTTTTCTATCACATGTCCATTTTTAATGAGCTGTGAAATGCAGAGCACATAAAACGTTAAGAGATCGGTCACAGCAGATGAGGTTGAGACAGTGTTCATTTATGCCACTGCGGCAGGAAAACTTGTTTTCTTGCATCGCCAAATGGAATCATATGCCCAGCAAAAGAGGACATACTGTGGAAAGTACTGGAACATACCTGCACACTGTTTTTTAAAAAGTAAAACAATTGAACATGTTACACTGTGTGACGTTAGCCCATCATAAATATCTTAATGAACTACTGAATCTCCAAGATCGCCGAAGTAGGCTTGTTGATTTTAAATTTGCTTTATTAACAGTGACTTCCATGGTTTTATACCAGAAAAATGAGCTGGAGGAGGACAAAGTAGCCCACATTTAACTAACTGGTAAGCCAGCAAACATCCAAACTATGCACTTCTCCTTACTAATTTAGTTTTATTTCACAATCTTCAGACGATAAAAGGATGTTCATGTTACACAACAGCTTGTACAAGACAGTAACACAGAAGAGAATCTCTAACAGTGGCTCCAAATGCTACTCTAAAGTGACTCCAGATGCTATTTGTAGTGCAAGTATATGCAGGACTAAACAGCTGTAATTTGTAACCATCAGTATTAAGTGTATTATGTTAGCAGTGAACAGTAATGATTTAATTTCACTCAACTTGAAGTATGAATGTTAATGACCTGCGCTTATGTCCTGTTTTGCTGTTGCTGAAGAGGACTGTCGTAACACTTGGAAGAGCTTCTCTGCTGTCAAGGTATATATATGTATATATGGTGTGTATATATATAAATGAACAATAACAGCTGTGATTTGCTTTGGCATGGACTGGACAAGTTTTTGGATGTAGGCCACATCAATGTTCTGCCACTCTTGCATCAAAGAATTTGTGCAGTTCCCCGAGATTTGATGGATGCCTTCCCTGGCACAGCTCTTACAAGAATTTCCCGGAGACTGGGATTTTATTTCACTGCTGGTAGACCTGTATAACTGTACACTTCCATACACCTGTAAATTCAGCTACTTCCTTCCTTCAAATGCAATCACTACTTTTTGCCTATCATTGCCTAACATATGCTTTGCAACCCATTTTCCACACATCGAAGAAAATCATCCTTGTGCAATGACATCTGCAGGAGCCTAAAGTTACTACCACCTCTACACCAAGACAAAGGCAAGGCTCATCATTTAAGTCACTTCATGACACTCTGCCATGACACCATTGCAGTCTTTAGAGACGTTGACATGGTGTTAAAGGCAGTCGTTGTAACGGTCTGCGTGCATGTAGTCCTGCGTCATGCAGCCAATGGTGCTGGCACTAACAGGATGACTCATGGAGGGCATCACTGCTCGCTGAAAGTCCGCAGTTGTGGCTGTTGGGTCAGTCAGGTACAGCAATAAGGCGCTGCCAAGTGTGAAACTTGGCAAAGATTCAACAAGGTGCTAGAAGCATTCCAGAGATATTTTAGTCCATATTGACATCAGCGCAGTTGCTGCAGATTTGTCACCTGCTCATCCATCGTGCAAATCTCCCATTCCACACACATCCCAAAGGTGCTCTATTGGATTGAGATCTGGTGACTGTGGAGGCCATTTAAGTACAGTGAACTCACTGTCACGGTCAAGAAACCATTATTTGAGTTTTGTTACATGGCGCGTTATTCTGCTAGAAGAAGCAATCAAAAGATGATGGACATGCTTTAGCAACAATACTCAGGTAGGCTGTGGCATTTAAGCGACGATCAGTTGGTGTAAAGGGGCCCACAGTGTCCCAAGAAAATATCCTCCAAATCTTTACACCATGCCACCCTGAACCAGTGATACACAGCAGAATGGATCCATGCTTTTGTTTTGTTTTTGCTAAATTCTGATGCTACCCTCACAGTGTTGCAGCCAAAAATCGAGACTCAACAGACCAGGCAGCATTTTTCCAATCTTCTGTTGTCCAATTTTGATGTACCTGTGTGAACCTGCTTTTAGCTGAGTGGCATCTACCATGCTCTTCTCCTGCTGTAGCTGCTTCAAGGTTCGATGTGTTGTGTGTTCAGAGATGCCCATCTGCATAACTTATTATAGTGGTTATTTGAGTTACTGTTGCCTTTCTATCAGCCTGAATTAGTCTGGACATTGTCCTCTGACCTGATGCTTGGCTGAGTTGGTAACATGAATGCATTAATAAGCATTTGAATATTTGTGCATCATGAAATACCTGGTGAGTTTATATAGTTTTTTTTCTTTATCAAGGCACAACATCATTTGGGTCTGAAATTTGCTTCTGTGGAGTTTTAAAATATCACATTTGCCTCAAACTATGTCAAACTATGTTATCACCTCAGTATTCACCTCAGTTTCTACCTTACATCCCACCTTGTTATTCCAACAAAGCACCCACCATGTTGTTCCCATCCATCCTCTGATCTGCACCTTTTAAAATACAAAGCCTGCCCACAAACTGTCAGTCATGTCAGGCTATGTAACATCAATCCTGATGCAATGAATAAACATGATTGACCAAACTAAACTGTCAGCTGCTCATTCGAGCCCAGGAGTTCAACACAGCGTGAGTGGTCTTACTCTGGGTGGGTGGAATGATTTTTTTTCTTCAATAGTTTTTGAGTGATAAGAGCAAAATGTTAATATGTGTATATGACTAATATTTGTGACAGTTATTATTGTTATTTGTTTCCATAAATTGAATTGCAGATTAGGTGGTCTTCCAAGCATGGCACATCCAAGCCTTATGAACCAATATGAACCCTTTATTTAATTGTATGACCTTAAAAATCAAGTAATCCAAAAGAAATGGAATTAGATTGTTACTTTAATAAAGTAATCATTTGGATTATGTTCTAAATTGCACAGTTTTAACAGGTAATCAGTAATAATCAATAATATCCCTCCTAACCCTGTTTGTTAGGTGATGTAACCATGTTCAGCTGTCCAATACATTCATTTCACTCGTCCGCCATCTTGAAATGCAAAGTGAGGCTGAGGTGAGGAAATTACTGTGTCATGTTATCAATGATGTGAGTCAGACAGCAGAAGCAGTGGGGCTTTATCACTAATTACACTAAATAGCTGATGTTAGAAATGACAAACTAATATGTTGGCACTACACCCACTGAGTAGAAGAGTCCCCATCAGTATATGACTGTGCATGCTAGTTGTAGTTCAGCTCATTAATACTGGCTCATCTGAGGCAGTCTTTGTTACTTAATTAACAATGTTGATTTTCCTAAATAGTTTTAAACCAGGCCATTCTTAAAACGAATTAAAATTGGCTATTCGTATTTAGGTCAGGAGTGGACACGACAGAGCTTGATGGTTGCATCTCTGGATTTTATGCAGAATGCAAGTTTGCTGCCTGTGAGACCAAGGCACTAACACTTTGCTTGGTGTTGGTAGGTGTGGTGGGCTCAACAGTGGACATGCACTGGGGTTGAGGGTACTACACTAGTGGCCACCAATCACTACACCAGTGGCCACCAAGTGAGCTGTTAACTTACAAAGAAACATGCAGCTTACAAACTGTGAGAAACTACACAAGGCTAATAATATCACTTAATAAAAACAGAGGTAGGAGCAGTTTTGCATGAATTGCTGAGAGCAGTTACAAACAGGTTTTGCAGTTCACTTAACCATATTTGGACCCTTGTGTGACAAGGTGTTGTGGTTTGGTGGTAATGTGAAGGAAAAGCACCGACTAAGCGGATCGACACATTCAAAACAGCCAATAACAAAGCAGTGCGTTTATTATGACCAGTGTCATAATTACTGATAACCATGAAGACTCAATAAATAGTTATAATGGTGAGTTTCTATTGGATGGGCAGATAATTGCTCTGGGTAATTCAAATGTAGAGTTTCAGGTAGCTAAGAAAAGTGGTTTCTATGGAAGAGAGTTTCTCCCTCTGGCATGTACCTTGAGCTTTGTAACTTTGCACACCATGTACATGCCCAAAAATCTCCATAACACACAAAAGGAACTGTAAAAACAAAATAGGTTCTCTTTAGATTGTAACTAAACTCTGTATGGAGGTTAAATACAATAATAAGCTCAACAGACAAAACAACAGTCACCCGTGACTGAAATGTACCTAATAGCATGTAATACCTTCACAAGCACAAACAACAGCCGTGATTTGATTTGGCATGGACTGGATAAGTTTCTGGATGTAGGTGGCATCAATGTTCAGCCACTCTTGCATCAAAAAATTGTGTAGTTTTGGTGGATGCCTTCTCTGGCACAATTTGGAGGAGAATTTCCTGTAGACTGAGACTTTTGCCACTGCTGGTAGACCCCCGTATGACCGTATGTTTCCATACACTTGCAAATTCAGCTTCACCTTCACACTATGGTTCACTCATTTTTGCCAAACATCAGCATCTGTTTTGTACCCATTTTCCACACATTGAATGGAATATTCACAGCACTGTACCACCTCTTCTCAATCTATGAATCCCGCCACACACCCGCAGGTATTTATAGCCCGATCATCCCTGTGCAACACCTTCTTCAGGAGGCTGAAGTTACTACTACCTTAAAAACCATCTTTTTTGTCCGGTGAGCTTAATGAACATCATGACTTTGCACAATGGTGACTTGATTCAAATCCCAGTACATATAGTAGTTGCTTTAGGGTGCCTTTGGAAAAACTCAGCATTTTGCTTTATTTGAAACATGGTTACATGGAGTGCTTGCAATATACAGCGAATTAAATTACAGCACAGAGTAAAATATTAAAAATGTTTTTATGGTATGATACTTGGGCGATGTATTAAACATCCAACAAAGCTCAATAAAAAAATATAAGATATAAATTTGATAAAACACCTGTCTGACAACTGTGTGGGAGGGGCTAATGAGCAGCTTGACTGACAGAAAATGTCTGTGCATGAGTCGATGCCTAAGTTGCCTTTTGGAAAAGGTGCTGTGACTAGGTTTACCTGACTGGAGGGAAGCATGTGTTAGCCCTTCCCCCTTTGAGCTTGGTAGCATTGGGTGACAGGGGGGGACCTAACTAGCTGGTGGAACTGGACATGACAAAATCTGGAAGAATGTTGATGATTTCACAGAGTAGCCTACTATAAATTAATCCATGCTACCTTCTTTTTCTTACTACATGGCTTACAATATACTGAGATTTCCTTATAGCCATCACAGCTTCTTCAAATGTCATGTTCTCAGTGT
Organism: Semaprochilodus insignis; assembly: GCA_034552555.1. NCBI lineage: Eukaryota > Metazoa > Chordata > Actinopteri > Characiformes > Prochilodontidae > Semaprochilodus > Semaprochilodus insignis. Next base: position 19,584,919 of record CM067494.1, read on the forward strand.
CATGAACATTATAGCAATGACTTGCTGGAATGTGATGACTGACTCAGGCTTGAAAACCCAGATCGCTCAAGGCTGATGAGGGTGTACAGAGGCTAACTTTTGCTTAGGGATGAGTTAATAAGGGTGACAGATTGAGTTTCACTCAACATGGAAAATTGGACATCATTAGCGGAGCTGCTAATTAGCACTACATCTGTCTTCTGCTTAAGACACACTTATCACTGTGAAAGAGCTGCAGATCCCATAATGCAGAGGTATCTAGTCCTATATGCCAAGGGCCGGTGTGGTTGCAGGATTTCACTCCAATACAGCAGGCGCACACATGACCAGTTGCTGAAGATGGAGACCAACTGATAAAACAATTATAGTCAGGTGTGCTCCAGCTTGTTTGAAATGAGAACCTGCAGTCACACCAGCCCTTTGCAGAAACGATTGGACACACCTGCCATAATGGGTTAGCTTGATATTGCTATTGGCCTTCATTATTGGGCACAAATTGCAGTAAAGCTAGTGAAGCTATAGCCTGCAACAATCGCTGCACAACTAACGTCAGTGAGGTTGGACTCCCGTACCATGTATTTTTTTCTCTCCTGCAAGTTGTTAAAGAATTTAATATTGTGGCTATGGCTCTGCTTGACAGCTATTGAACTGCTATTGATTTCCTGTAGCGCTCAGAGGCTTCTGTCTGTGTGTTAACTGCACTGTCAGCATGCTTTCACAAAAGGTGTTTGTTGGGGTAATGATGCATACATGTACTTTGCTTCACATTGTACAGTATCTGGGAAGTTTTGAGTGAAGCGGGGTGGACAATACAAACTCAAATTTTCTCAAATCATTTTCTAAAGAATAATGATTATGGTGTGAACATTGCTATAGTAAGACAACAACAACAATAAGTATAGTAATATCTCCAGTTATTGATAAGTGTGAAAAAGGAGTGGGCTCCCAGAAATAAGCAAGTAGTGTTAAACACAGCACCTGCAAGCACTTTTGGAGTGAGGCTGATGAAATAAAAACATTTAATATTCTTCATCTTCTAGATCAGGGCTGTCCAGTCTCATCCACAAAGCCCCAGTGTGGCAGCAGGTTTTCATTCCAACAAAACAGGAGATCCCATGATCAGTTGATTAATCAAGTAGAATAAGGGGAACTCCTACTCATTTGGAGTAAGACTGGACACCCACGTCAAGTCTTATTCTGTGACCTTATTGGCCAGTTGCAAAGCAGGTTATTGCCTGATTCATGTAGACCTGGCGTTTTCCCATAATCTCATTACTCAAGTGCATGTAAAAGCTTTGAAGGAATTACTGACAAAATCAAATTTTCTGCAGTTACCAGATTATTAAGTGCATGTAAACACGCTCGGCACTAAAATTAACTCCACCATGCAGCTGTCACTATGAGTTGTTTATATGCAGTTCTAGATTACATCTACCCCAAAGATGATTTAAAAAGGTGACTAAAATAACAATTTGTACTTGTTTACCTAGATAAAACATTGTGTTACATTTCACCGTGTTTAGGTTGTGCACTGCACTCCTGCTCTAAAAGCACCCTTGCAAGCAGGCATTAGTGATAGAAAAAAACGCCTGTGTTAAGAGAGAGTTACACAGCTACCTAAAATATGAAATGTCTGCACACTGCACAGATCAATTCCTAATTCTCATTTCCCTAACAATTGCTCATAGCATTATTAATGAAGGCAATGCACATCTTCTTGTCAGGTTTAGTCAGCACAATAATGAATCCCCAGCATCCGCAGTCCTCCGAACAGCTCTAATCTCATAGCGCAGCATTCATCCACAGACATGCCTCTTGTCGCTGAGAAACACATCTAATTGAAGCCATCCATCCTTCAGCCGAGGGAGCGGAAAGATGAAGGAGCAGTCCCGGGAAGAAAACATACCTCACCAGAGACTGATGGCCAGAGGGGCCCAGCATTAGCTAGTGGTCATGATGTTGGGGCAGCACAGACAGAATTATGTACAACACACATGGGTTTGCCGAGTGGTTGGCTGAACGGAGGAGAAATGGGGTAGGGAACAATCGGACAAATGACTGTTAGATTTTATGTATGTGCATTTCAGTGCTGAACTGTGGCTGTTAGAGCTAAACCTGCTCAGACATATTTCTAATAAAGCTAATTTCTAATGGCATTCTTAGGGGAGATTGTTTGGTTATTATAGAGCAAACATGCACATTTGAAGCTTGCAATAGACGTTGCATGTTCTAAAGCTTTTTGAGACCCCTTCAGCAAAGATTGCCGGTCCATTGGTTACTGGTTATTGGCTGGAGAGCACGTTTGGCTAAATCTATCACAACCAATCTGCCAATGCTGTTTTTTTCACAGATGTGATCATAGAGAGCTTGCTGGCTAATACATCAAACCATCAGTAAAACCATGAAAAGATGCCAATACAGTCTCCAGACTAACTGTGTATCGTGCAGACTCTCTTTTACTTCTTTATATGTAGCCAGTAAAGAAGAAATGGTGAAAGCACTGTGCTTAGACTGCAGTTAAGTAAGCGTATTCTGCGTATTCTGGTCAACCCTTCAGAGGTCAACACAGCCAAAGCAGTAATACCAATGTCACGTGCCTGTCTAACCCTACACAGGCCTTACCGCCTATGGACTCCATTTCCCAGAACCCCTTGGATTCCCACGTGACCTCTCACTCACAGCCGGCAGCCAATCGCAGAGCAGCTTTGCCAGAGTACTGATGATTTTCACCTGGAGCTAGCTCTTTATAAACCGCTCTGTCCTTTTACTCCTCGTAAAGTAACGTTTCTGTTTATCAGTACTTACAAAGCCATTATTTTGCTCTTTCCTGTGTTTGGTTTTCTGCCCCTTGCGTTGTTTTGTTTTTTGACTTCGTCTCTGGTTTTTTCCTTCGTTGTTGTTTGCCGGCCCCTGACTCCAGCCTGTTTTGACTTTGCTTTTTCTCTTGCCCTTTTCTAAAGACGAGCCCTTCCGCGCTCGTCCTGATTTGCCCGACCCTGACAACCAAAGTTCACCCAAGCTAAACTCAGTGCAAAATTTTGTATGCAAGATTTATTCACACCTGAAGTTTGTGATGCGAAGCTGCTCATCATGGCAAATTCTGTTGAAATGAATGTAATTTCACACACTAAATATTTTCTGGCAAAAGCAAATACGTAACTGGACTTTTCAGTCAGATCATGCGGATGTGTCCCCAGGATAATGAAGTGGAATATCCTGGAAAATATTCTCCAGAATTAGTTTTCGAATTATTATTATTTATTTTCTTCATATGTTAGTGTCTGTCATCTTTTAGACCACTTAAGCTGTCAGAAGTTGAAAAGAGTCTTCTCAACAAGTGAAGACCATAGGCTCTGTCAGTGACTGTGTTGCTTTGTAATTAGAAAAGAGCTTCTTTCTTTTTGTTAAAACAACCTACGTGTACTCACTACATGATGGACTATAACAAATAGAATGCAAAACGAGTGGGTGGGGTTAATTCTTGTAAACATCAGTGGGGGATGTTGGAAAATAAATTAACAAATAAAATATAATAATAATATTTAACTTCATGGCTTTATCACCAAGCATTACAGAAAGCATTCAAATGAATAAAGGAAATGAGAGATTACAGTGACATCTGCGCTTTTATGCTTGCCCTTTTTATCCTATTTGGAATGCTAAAAACCCTTAAAAACAGCCCTTAATCAATTCTAGATAAGCAACGTGAAAGGAATACGTCACTGTTTTTAAATGTAATCTCTGATCTGCTGCATCTGTACCATGGATCATAATCTCTATCTACTGCATCTGATTAACATGGACCTTCATTCTGATGTGTTTTGCTGTATTTAATAAAAGAACTCAAAATAAAAATACAATAGAAGTCAGGGGCAAGATGCTGTGCTTTGACTTCGGGCTGAAGGAAGAGGAAAGATTTCTTTCTGAAGAAAGCCATAAAATACAATAGGTCGTTGAGTAGTCCCCTGAGTACATGACAGGATGGAGGCCCTTATTGGCGTTGTGACTCTGGTCATTATTGGGATGGTGTCATGGTCTTGGAGCCGGACTTCAACCAGCCTCAATAATCCAATTATCACAGAGAAAGCCCCTGACAAGGCCATTGCCCAGGTCATTAACAGGCCAAATCCTCCACCCACCTATGGTTACCCTCCCACCACCAACCCACCTTTGTGTCTTGTGTGTGTCATTTCAGCAAGGGTCTTCTGCTCTTGGTTATATTGAGGCAGTAATGAGAACTAAACTTGTGATTTACAATGCGTAAAACCTTCATTACAAAGTTGAATGATCATTTGAGAGTTTAGTGGTGCAAAAACCTTCGGCACTTTCCACAGAGATGTGGAAAAAAAGTGGTCTGGCTAGATGAGTCATCCTTCATAGTCTCCACAAGTGGGCGAGTGCATGGGCGACATGCAACAAGAGAACACCACAGGACTGAATGAACCATGCAGTAAAGGAATCTGATAGCTGTGCTGAGGGCAGTTAGCTGGTTTCGTAAGGTTTGAGTCAACCTGTCCCCCTAGCGGGATTGGACGTTGCATATCACCCTTTCAGCAGGGCATGACCGAATGGTTTGATGAGTATGACAATGATGGAAATCCTTTGCTTTGGCCCACCCATTTGGAGCCTGACATGTTAGCTCTTGACCATCATCAAAACACCAAATGTGGAGATATATTTTGGAAAAAATGACTTGTAGAGCCTATGCTGGCACCCACCTAACTAAGACACTTTGTGTTGGTTTTTCCTTTAATTCAACACTCATCTGTAGTCCTTCAAAGCAGTTTTTCCCAGCCCGGGTCCTGGAGGCCCACTGCCTTGCATATGTTAGTGCTTTCCTTGATTTACTCAGTAAGGGGTTGTCAATGACCTGATCAGTTAGGTCAAGAGTGTTGGGAGCAGGGATCTGCTATTGGTGCAAGTTCTAGAACCTGTTTTTGGCTACCCGCACACCATGCTGGTAAGCAATATACCCAGAGCACTACACTGGACCATGTTGAACAGTTAAGAAATGTGAAAAACGCTAAAAGAGCTGATGAAAAAGGTGAAAGCAGAGTGTTGCCTGTCTTCCATATGGTATGCCTTTCATGTAGGTCTTTTAGCACTTGCCCCAGTGACAAAAATAGAGCGATCATAAGCTCTATATATAGGCGTTCATGAATTATTTGCAGACGCTTTTTCATACACTAGCGTATTCGAAACCTACTCAGCATAGGCCCATAATCCAAAGCTTAGGTTATTCGTAATTATATTTTATCATCTATCCATAATCACATATACAGTTTCACATATACAGTTTCCAGTGATAGTCTGTACAAGGCAAGGTAAAAAACCCTTTTTTAAATTGTGTGGACTCAAGGAGCCATATGAAAAAGGGTCGATCAATATTTAAACAGTGCTCAGGGCATGCCAGATTCACACACACATGAATATCTCACAAGCCATGCATGTATGTCCCACTACACACTCTTCTCCATCTTGGCCTCTTTGTGTGAGAGGAATTATCAGACTACTTCAAAATAGTTCCTTAATTGTCCCAGAGCCTTGCGCCTGTCCCCACTGATAAGGCTCCCTGCAAATTATTGCATGTTGCACTTGTTCTACAGTTCTGTGTCAAAACTGAAATGTGTCCAGGAAGGGATTTGCAGTGTTACGTGTGTGCGTGCTCTTTTCTGTTCTGAGGCTGCTTCTTAAAAAGAGAACACCACCTTTAATTGAAGCTGGTCGTCTTTATCTGAGTAAAACGGTACAAGCCGGCTATCCCTGAGGGGAAAAGAAGCTGTTTTGTTCCGTAATGGGGCGCGTGTTTATTTTGATGTGTCTTCCACACGGAAATCGCCCACGTTTTAATAGCAGTAAATTGATGAGCAAACAGCGGCACGCCTGAAGCGGGGCACGAGGGGAGTCAGCGGCAAGCGCCACAGGATATCCTTTTCATCTTTGCCTCGAAATGAACCTCTCTCCTCATTAGGTCCTGTTGGAAATGGCTTAGGCACCCCACCCCCCTCCAATCACAGTACACAAGCAGGCAGATCAATGAGATATGCCACATCAGTACAACACAGACCTTACCCAGTATTGGGCATGTTTGCAGGGCAGTTTCTCAGCGTCTGGGGGCTAGTTTCAGCCCCTCCCTTCCCACTTCACTCTTGTATTATTCTGTATGGAAGAATGAAATGAATGCTTCATTCAAGTTTAATTAGGAAAAAAATAGGTTTAATAAACAGAACGAGACAATAATTAACTGTAAAAAGGGAACTAACCCATAGCTCCTTAAATTTGTGGGCTTATTATATGCTTATTATACGGTATTGGTTGAGAAATAGCTATTGCTACGGGCGGACTGGGGCTAGTTTTCAGACTAGGAATTACATGATGCAGACCAGCCCACCCCAGAATATATTACTTCTGCTGCACACACACGCTACAGTATTTCCTTTGTGGAAAATAAGTAAAAAGTTTCTGAAAGCTTTGATGTTGAATGAGGCATAATACAAGGCTGATGTTAGTTCTTGATTGAACTTCCCTTCCACCTTAAATAGTGCAGCAGTAGTGCCCCGACAAGCATCTCAATGCCACTGCCACATTATTTAAGGTGGAACTTTAGTTTTATCTAATTCCTAGCCACAGTCAGTTATAGTCAGCAAACTTGGGTTGTACCACTAGACGTGGGGGCCACTGGCTTAACCCTTAAATTGCTGCAGTCTAGATACCTAGATGTAACATTTATAGTTCTATGCATCTATGTGTTCTTGTGCTTTTATTCATGAGTTTGTGCATTGGCTCACAGTAACTGTGGGTCTGGCACACTGGGAATTACATTCTTCCTGATTGCCCATTCCATTTTGTTACTCACTGATTGTAATTTTTAAATAGTGGTATCCCATGGTATCCTAATTGGGGTTGATTATTAGGTAATTTCCAGTGGCAAAAACATGGTGCTGCTTCCCAGAGCACGTCCACTACTATTTATTGGTTATTCCAGTACATGCAAGCATATCTCCAAGGCACACTTGACCCAAACACCACTCTTTTCATAAATAACTTGGTTGAAACATTAATTAATCTCTATTTTGTCATTTGCATGAATGGTTTAAATGGAAAGAGTTTTTTTGTCAGTGACATTAGGGGTTTAGTCTTATACAGAAAATACAGCAATCCTTCCATCACTTCTTTTATATGTCCACTTCGGAAAATCCAAGGACGCTAATATATCATTTTCCAATAGCATCTGTGTTTAATTGATGGTAAAGTCTTCCAACTAGCAGCGGATTGTTTTTCTCATTCCTGCCGCATCAATTTTTCCCAAGTGGAAGTGACATGGAGCTGAGTATGGCTTCAATTTTCTGAATTAGCACTGGACCCAGATGCTTTCTCTGTGCTCCTTCGTCATGCCTCCATCCTCGCTGGCCCACAGGGGGCAGCAGCGAGCAGGGTATTCTGGGAGCCCGCCTCACTGCAGCCTCATCAACATTCAGACAGGGTGCTCTGTAAATAAGCAGCCGGGCCGCCGGAGCCTCTCTGGCCACGACCCCTGGAGTGACAGTGATGTGGTGTCTGAAAACTTGTCACACGTGTCAAGCGTTTCCCCATGAGGGAGCACGACCAAGCCAGAACAAGAGACAGACTGAGGAGAGCTCAGAAAGCTTTATATGTCCAAAAGTTTGTAGACACCTGCCTTTCAATAATTCTTATGAACTGAAGGGAGTTTGTGCACTAAATTTTGGAGCACTGCTGTGAGGATTTGATTGTGTTTAGCCACAAGAGCATTAGTTAGGTTAGGTACTGATGTTGGATGACCAGTTGCAAATGCTACTCCAACACATTCCAAAGGTACTGGACAGAGATCCATCACTCCACAGAATACATTAAAATGCTTCACAACCCAATACTGGGAAGCTTTGTATCTCTTTGGCTGATGCTGGGCGATGATTGGGCATGATGACCCTAGGCTCATGTGTGACTGCTCTAGAGTATCTCATTCTATTAGCAGTGCTTTCCTATAAAGAGAATAAAAGTTGTGTGTGCAAACGAAAGCTTGTGTCAGCAATGGATGTACATTAAAGAGAGTTGAATTCACCAATTAGAACAGGTGTCTGCTATTATTATCAAGTATTTGTCAGGTGCAGGTGGGGTTCAGGTTTAGGCACAATTAAAACTTTAGGCAGAGATTTTAACAAACAATTTTTTAGGTACATTTTTGTCACCAATGTAAACCAGGAATATAAGCCAGTACTCTTTCTAAAACAAGAACCTTTCAAGAATCCAAACTGTTGTAGCAGTAGGCTGTGCATTCTTGTAACATGTAAAATAGACTTACATTGATGTAATGCATGTAGAAGGCTATACACACTCACTGACGGAAAAATAATGCACCCTGATGGTATGCTGCAAAACTTGGCATGCAGTTATGTCTCAGACAGAAGTGATTACAGGTGTGGTCTGGTTTTGTGAGAGCACACATACTTGACATACGGATGGCCCAAACAGACCACCAACAGAGAGAATCATTTGATCTGCTGACAAGCACGAGCGACACACTGCCCCAACTGCTGGTGTTGATCTGGGGAGTCATCACATGCGACAATCAATCACCCCTAGTAGCGATACAAGGGACACTAACAGCTCAGTGATATGTGCAGGACATCCTCCAGCCTCATGTGATGCCTTTTATGGCAGGGTTTTTAACTGGCATTTTTCAGCAGGATAATGTTCGCCCATACACGGCAAGGTTTTCCCACTTCCTTGACCAGCCCGGTTGCCAGATTTATCGCCAGTTGAGCCTTTATGGGGCCATCTGGGATGCCAGCTTCGGATCTACAGGCCCAGCCACGACATCTGTGGGCAAATATGCCGTAGGATGCCATATGTCTGTATGCCTCCATGCCCAACCGTATCTCACCTTGTAGCCAGGCTAGAGGAGGTCCAACAGGGTACTAGAACCTACTTAAAATGTACAGTTTTCCCCAATAAACTTATCCTTTCACGCTAATACTGTAATCACATATATCATCATTACGTTCACACATACACGTCTCGATCAATTCCAACAACTCCTTCATGGAACCTTGTTTTTTTTCCAATTAGTGTATATATATATATATATATATATATATATATAGAGAGAGAGAGAGAGAGAGAGAGAGAGAGAGAAACTGAACTAGGCAGCAGCTGAACTATTTTTATTAATTAAAAACAATATATGCCTTTAATTTATTAGAATTTAGAAATGTAATTAGCAGCATGCAACTTCCATTCATAGCATGATAGGACTACTTATTATTTTCATGGTTTTGGCAATTCTCTGTCACTTTCTGACGTTAATGTAACTAATAACTAGTAATAACATCATGCTAACTGGTTTGTACTAGCACATATTCATTGTTAGCAACATTAGCAGGTCATGCTGATCCTTTACATGCATACAGTAAATCCTTCAGTTTTTCTGTTTGTCTCTTTCCGTTGCTAACAATGAACTGAAGCTCGTAGCAAATGGTGTCATGCTAACTGAATTCCACTAGCTTCCATTGTTAGCTACATTAACATGCTAGGTCATGCTATTCCTTTAAAAGGTCCCACAGTTCTTCCTCTGTCTCTCCACTTCCATTTACCTCAGATTAAACCATGAACATGACAGTGTGCCACGCTCTCTGCCCCCCATGGCTCACCGCATGTTGGGTGCTGGCTTGTCTTTGTCAGCCAGTGAGGAGAATTAGGTGTTCGGGCCGTATCAGCACTCATATTTTCATTCATAGAGCTCATTACGAATTCAGAGCTGCGTTTGCGCATATGAGCAATGCAGAGTCATTTATAGATAATGAATTAGGAAGTTGGCTGGCGCTCAGTTAAGATTTCCTTTCTTGCTGGAGTCAACAGGCGTATTATACTGGAGGATATGACACGATTGCTCCCACAATGATCAGCGTCTCGCACGCATGCTCTCAGACACTCACACACACATGCATATTGGCCTCAGCCTTTGTCCCACTTCCTAATCTTTCTATCTCATACTTGCAATCTTTCAGTCGCATTCCTCTCTCCCACGCTCTTATACATCCAAAACATTCCCTCTCACTCTCTGTATACATGCTTATGGACACACTTGTTTTCATACTGAAGTCAGGACATGGGATCCCCTATGTATTTTATGTACAGTATAAACCATACCTTCTTGACCCCTGTTTACCCTGTTTTGCGATGGTCAGGAAGGACCACCACAAAACAGGTATTATGTGGGTGGTGGATCATTCTCAGCACTGCAGTGACATTGACACTTGTTGTGGGTTAGTGTGTGTTGTGCTGGTGTGAGTGGAGCAGAGACAAAATTGCTGCTCCAGTTTTTAAACACCTCAGTGTCACTGCTGGACTGAGAATAGTCCACCAACCGAAACTGTCCAGCCAACAGCCTCTTCTGGGCAGCATCCTGTGACCACTGATAAAGGACTAGAGGATGGCCAGCACAAACTGTACAGCACCAGATGAGCTATCGTTTCTGACTTTACATCTACAAGGTGGACCAGCAAGGAAGGAGTGTCTAATAGAGTGGACAGTGAGTGGACCAAGTGTTTATTGGACTGGTCCACCACCAAATAATACCTGCTCTGTTATGGTCCCATCGGGTCCTGTCCATTGAAAATCAGTGTGAAAGGGGCTAACAAAGTGTGCAAAGAAACAGATGGACTACAGTCTGTAACTGTAGAACTACAACGTGCTTCTATATGGTAAGTGGAGCTGTTAAAATGGCCAATAAATGTAGCTACAAGGAAGTGTACCTACATTGGTTTTAGCATAAGTGTTAACTGTAAATGACAGTATTTCTTCTTTTCCTTTCATACAATTTCATTGTTCTAAGTGAAACATAGAACTAAGGTCACCACTCACTGGACGTACCACATCCAAAAATTTTAAGCCACTGTTTTTAATAAAGTTGCACACACCACTGCCAAAATTGGGCATCCTACATTGCTCAGTTTCTCTACAGCACACTACTCAGCATTATACTATTACTGTTTGCATCCAACCCAGAACGTAACTACAAACAGCCACAAGGTTTGAATTTTACACCAAGGCAGGCAGTCAATCCAAAATCGTTAAGATAAACAAATAAGTTGCCAGTTGCCTCAGCTAATGTTACTAACATTACTTCACTATTTAACTTCAAGCTGGAAAACCTTGTAAAGAGATAGTTGGCATGATATCAAATAAGGTACATCCATTAAATTAAGTTTTATTTCATTAATGTAATATGAGTAGAGTGTGAAAGGAATTTGAGCTGTAACGCTGTTGCAATGCATAACTGTGCTTATCTGCCTGTGCTATGTGCTTATCAGCCTTTAGGGAGGGTCTCTAAGCTAACTGAGCATTTTGGGTCAATAATAGATGGAGGTAGTGGGAGTGGGGGGTGAAGCATGATATTACAGGATATTTGGTTAATTATTTTTCCTCGCCCGCTGGTGCATGGTGACATCATAAAAACTCAGAATGCATTTTAGAGGCAGACAAATGTTGTTAGGCTTCAAAAAAAGATTACTGGAAAACATTTTCTTTTTTCTTTTCAATATGACATGGCAAAAAAGGACACATGGAAACATAGCGCTTTCAGCAAATTATCTATTAGTGAAGACGTCAGCAGCAGAGAAACCTGCCGCAGGACTGACTGAATAGACGACAAAGCATGAAGGTTGTCAATAACCACACATCTCAACCTGACTGTACAGGCACAAACACTGTACTACTGCCCCACTGCCCTGCACATAACAGCACATGCAACACATCTACGTGTCTTTTAGCTAACAACAACAACTTATTTACATGAATTAAGCCTCTCTTACTGCCAGCGCTACTGTGAAGCGCTGAGGGTGGCCACGACCAGTAGCAGGTCACTAGAATATGGTGAATAGTGTTTAATATAACCAGAGACATGAATTAACAGGGTAAAAAGATGTATTTAACTCTAAAATGTTGAACACATAGCTTTTTTTAAAAAAAGTGCTTTGTGAGTTTAACCCCCCTATCCAAGCAGTTTGGGCCTGGCAATCCAAGAGGGCATAACTGGCCTCTTTCTTTCTGGGTGGGTAAGATGGCCCTTCCATCATCATTCAGAGCAATACTAGCAGGTGCTTCTTAGGTGACCTAACAGAATTGGTGCTTAGTGTTCTCCTCCGAAGCATGTTAAGTTGTCCAAAGACAGCAGCAGAACAGGTGCAGTAGCTGATGTTACATGTAGATATGGTAGGCTAGCCTTTACGCTCTTAGCTTGCTAGCATTGTGTGTTCGGGGGAGATCTAGCAGACAAGTGGAGGAGGCTATGACTGCATTAAAAAGAAAACCAAGACAAAATACACTTTTCAAAGCAGGACCATTTTATTGATCCTGACATTGTAGGTTATCCCTGTTATTCTCTGGTTACCTACAAAGACATTTTTCCCTGAATATATACAAAAAAAACCAAATACACACACACACACACACACACACACTCCCTTGCTGAGAGACTCTCACTAGGACTCTCCTTCCCTGGTCATGGGAAACCCTAGACCTTGAATAAAAGCCTAATGGAGTGCGCTCTTTAAAGCACAAAGCATCATCAGTTAGAAGAGCAATATCATCCCTGCCCTGCAGGCCTCACGCTAGCTCACCATTCAAACACAGCTGCCTCCCTGCAGTGCTGTGCTGATACCAGTCTATGTGCATGTGTGTGCAACCCTATGTGTGTGTGTGCGTGTGTGTGTGTGTGTGTGTGTGTGTGTGTGTGTGCTATGCCTACACTAACCACTCAGTACTGATGGTATCCTGCCGTGTTGATTAAAACCACTCGATACTCACCTACTTCTTCTTTTCCTCCTTCATTTGCTCCCCGTTTCATTTATTTTATGCACGTCATGCACATCTCCTTGCCTAAACCTTTTCCCTGGCACTTTGGTTCCTGCTTGATCTCATTATCCCACCACTGCTTGGCCATTGATCTGCTCTGTGTGCCAGCTACGCAAAGGTCAGCTTGTGGAAGAAGGCTGTGGCAGGTGGAGTCTCTGCACACAGGTCCTTCTACTGATTGATAAGGTGGTTCTGTTTCAGCTGCCCTTTCCGTCTGATCTAAAACTGTCATCCAATACTCAAACTCTAACCTTAACATTATGACAACAATAATAGGAGAGAATAAAAGGCTGAGCAAGACTCGTACCAGAATAAAAGGGCCAGTGGCATGGCTAGGATCTTACAGGCCTGAGTGCTAAAAATAAATGTAAGGCCCCTCTGTATGAAAATGACTATGTAATTCACTTGTTTCCTGCTATATGGCTATAAATTAGTTGGTATATTAATTTAGGCTGATAGCTGAAATATTATCATTGTAGCTATGTGTAATGTGTAATGAGTGTAAAATTGCGTAAGTAGCAATATAAGAGGCCCAATAAAGACATTAGCGAAGGCTGTGTATAGACCCATGTGAAATTGCCCTGCCTGCATTAGCAGGAGTCATGCAACTGGCTGGCACACCCAAAAAAGCACCTCTATCTCTTAAGCACTGTTTAAGCTGTATTAGTTTTACCAGGAACTGTTCTGTACTTCAATTTGTTGGACCACTACTCAAGTTCTCATACGCCAGTTATAACAAAATCAAATAAACAGAGCCAATTCATTTGGAAGAGAGTATCGATACTTTTCCCAGTTTACCATAGCCTATATTGAAATGCCTTAGCTACAAAACTACAAAACTCCTTGAGACAGGGATGATACAGAGGAGGTTACAGCCTACATCACAATCTTTCATAAATAAGATTGGTAGGATCGTATACACTGCTGTTGTATTTTCGTTAGCTGTGAGAGCTGTGCATCCTTTTATCTCATTTAGACAGTGTCTTTGGTCTATTCACAGCTGCTGGCATGGTGTCCATGCTGGGAATACCGAGCTAGCTTCTTCTTATAGCTATCTGAAAACCCATAGCTGTTACTGTGTGAATTTTACACTCATTCTGGGATGTTACACCACAGAAACAGCTCTCAATAACACCAGTAACATGGTGTATGGCATATTTTGTTATTGCAGTATTGTTAAGTAAAGACTGCAATTACTGAAGGAGCAGCAGATTCAGCCAATTAAGACTAATTTAGCTTAAGTACTAGTGTCATTATTTAGTGTCCACTCTTTGAGCCGGCCCTTTTGTGTAAACTTCGGGAGCCAGCTCTCACTGAAGAGCCCATTTGTTTGTTTTTTTTCTTTTCTAATAAGTAGATGTTATGACACTGTAGCTGAAAATCACAGGCCTGGATTTCCATTCAACAGCCTGGCTCCACCCCCTTATTATGCAGCCCCCGATGCTTTCTGTGCTTTTCTGATTTTCCTCACTAGTACCTCTGATTTCTGTCTGTTATCTGCCTTTGTTTGATGACTGGTTGATGGATTTGCCTGCATTTGGCATGTCTGCCTTTCCTGTGATTGCTGCCATTCAAAATTCATCCAGTGTAACTAATTAACGTCTCAATTAATTAATATCTTTAAACAACAAACATAATGCAGATGCTTTTGTTAATGTATTCATTAGAAGGTACACTACTGTTTTGATGAAAATGAAATGATAACTCGTTTTGCTCATTTTCAGAACTAAAAACTGGAGCAATGGTACATAATAAAGAGCTGCTCGAGAGCCGAAAGAATGGACTCATATTTGTCAGCTGAGCCAATTGATCTGACTCACTGAAAAGAACCAGAATGCCCATCACTGCTAAGTAATGGTTTAGTCTGGAGTCCTGCCACCACAGGCTTTGCAATGATGTCTGGATATGATACATAATGGAAGTGGAGTGCCAGACGGAATTAGATATCAAGATGGTAACTGATATATTTCACTGTGGAATTAACCCTTAGAATAGTAAGATGACATTTATGACTAGACTTTGCTATTATCGTGTTTTACTCTGCATGTTCTTGGGGTCCTCCTACAGTCACATTTACACTACTGTAGACAGCTACATATGCAGTACACATGCATTTTTCCCCTTTGCATGCTTGCAGGCATATGAATGTTTTATAGATTACGCTTCTATTTTCAGTTGTTTCTATTTGTACATAACCTAAATCATGAGGGTCATCTGCAGCACAACTATGCGCATGCACATGAAAGGGAGTCAGAATTTGGCAGAACACCGGCAAAGACAACATCAGAAGAGAAATAACTACTATGTCTACTTATAAGGTAGAGTATTATTGCAGGAGGCAGCAAACTTTTGGCATGTGATGCATTTATTTTTTGCATGCTATGCTGAAACGGGTATGTGATTAGATCACTTTTGGCATCTGTAAAAGCTACAAAACTCCATGAGACAGGGATGATACAGATGAGATTACAGCCTACATTACAATCTTAATAAATAACATTGGTAGAATTGTACACACCTTCTGTTGGATTTTTGTTGTTTTCCCATCTCTTTAAGCTCTCGCCAACTAGTAAAAGCCAGTCCAAGATTACTCTTCTTCAGTCTCTTGCTTGGTCATTCTCTTTTTCCTGTCCTTGCCTCAGTCAACAGTGTCTTCTGTGGCCTCTTCACAGCGTCTGTCATGGTGTCCATGCTGGGAATACCAACCTGGCTAGCTGAAAACCCATAGCTGTTGGTGTGTGAAGTGGTGCTAAAAAGCGTTACACAGTTCTCCTCAGAGGTCTTATATCCACTCCTCCAAAGTTACACAGTGCTATAGCAGGCCCGAAGTGAACCCGGAGTGGCAATGGCAGAGACACTATTCTTCCGATTAAAGGTCAGTGTAGAGTTAAAATGATTTTGAAGCTGTTATTTTAATGTAAAAGTTACTGATGTCTGATGGGTACCATGCAACATGAGGGAAAAATGAGCAGTAAATCATGCCTCACCATATTTTTGTGCTGACATGGCTTGTTATAAAAAAAAAAGACTCGTTTTCAAAACATGCTTCCACTACCCCAAAAAGGCAGGAACTGATTCCAGTTTTGCAAGCCTGGCTGACTCTGCTGGCTGATCTGACTGGACCAGGAGTAGTTATGGAGATAAGTAAACATAACGTTGTACATTACTGAATTCATTATCCTATATTTATCCTTTCCTGCCCTTGTTAAATGACATGCCTGCTCTTGATGCGTGTGTATGTGTGTATCTTTGGAACGGTGCCTCGGAAAGTGTTTGCCATCTGAATAGACAGGGGACGCTTATGTACAATTCTCGAGCAGTGAAAAGGGATGATTAATAATGAGAAGAAAGACAAGACCATTCGAGGCTGTGGCTGTAATGGCGACTGAGTTCCCGTGGCCTCGGAATAAAGGATGGGTGTGTGTTTTGGCCGTCTGAAGTCAAGGGCATTTTTTATGCCATGCGCCCTCGCTGTGCCTTGAGCTAACTGAATAATATCTGAAAGATTGAATTGGCCTTCTGATGTAAGGACTTGAGAGAGTCCATTGAGCATTTACTATGCTTTTGACCATTTCTCATGCAGAGGCTGAAAATTGAACAAAGTCCAGGAATTACATTACACTTTTACTGATTACGTCTATATGGATGATGGTGGAATTCTTTTTAATGCAGTCGAGGGGGGAACCTCTTAAAGTTCCACTCAGTGAGGGACATCAAAGCACAGTTTAAGGGCTCTATATCTTGGAAAAAGGACATTTGGAAAAAAAGAGTTTGCCGTATCTTATAAGTATTGTTTCATAATGTTCGGCATGTTCTATTCACTCCGTAGTCCATATAGTGGACATATGGAAACTAAGACGCAAAACAAGCCAAAATCAGTGTTTGTAATGCCACACAAGTAAGCATACTTACATACTTAGCCTGTTGTGTTTTGCCTCATTCACACTGTAGTTATAAGGAGTGTTTCACCCAGGCTGCTTTTTGAAAAAGGCAAAACAGAGATCATTGACTTATATTAGCCCTAGAGGCACAGTAACAATTAGCCTGTATAAGGACAAAGACAAGTTGAAAAACGGTCATATAATAATAATAAATTTATTCTGACTATTTTTGGTACACTGCGATAGATTGGTAGCCTGTCCAGGTTGTTTCCTGCCTTTCACCCATTGAACGCTGGGATAGGCTTCAGGACCACCCACAACTCAAAAAACAAAAAAGATGAGTAAGACGAGTGTTTTTGGTACATATACTCACACAAATGTCATAAATGGAAAAAAATACAAGAAAAGAAAGATATGAGCCCTTTAGCATTAATTTGACTCTATGCCCTGCACATCAACTGACCCCTTAAAACATCAAGACTTGCGGTTTTGAGCTGTTTTTTTAATATACACATGGCCTCCATCCAGCTCAGGATGGAAAACTCTGTTCCTTGCCTGGTCTGGCTCTGTTTATTTGATTTTGTTATAACTGGCATATGAGAACTTGAGTAGTGGTCCAACAAGATAGTACATCAGTTAGTAAGATCAGGAGGAACTACATTATGAACACCAGTGGACGGGACCATTCATGTCCCCATGGGGATTGTGATCTTTTGAAAGCTCCACCCTGAGAAGGGGCGGGGACAGGCATGTAACTATAAGCAGCTATAAAGATTAATTGGCTTTTTCATCCTCATTGATTTTCCCTGGGAGCCTGCTGCTGGGGCAAAAAAATTAAGACGGGGAAAGAGGACTGTTTACTGCTGACCATAAATTGTCTGTTTATGGCCTATCTGCCGCTCACTAGAGGGACCTTAGTGATATCATTCAGTATGTCAGTGGAGGTGGAGTATTTGTGTGTGTATAAGGGTGTTCTGACTATGTAGGAACAGAGAACCATTTCTTCCTGGTTCCTGGGGTGAAGGCTAGGGTTTCACTTAAAACTAGAAACTTAAAATTTATATTTATATATAGATACTACAGTAGTATAGTTCTCATATTTTTAGGTACTGTGCAAAAGTCTGAGACCATCCATTGTTTATTTAACCACCAGTCAAAATGGCCATTAATGCACGTTATTCGTTTGTCAGGAGGTATTTCTGAGGAGATTAGATAAAAAATAATCCACTTGCATATGGAAGGGGAAAGTCAAAGGAAGATAATAATAAAAAAAAAGTTTATTTAAAAAATTATTAAAAAGGTGTACAGAAAATGGGTCTCCTAACAACCAAACAAAACCATCTGTCAACCTCGGATAAACAGTTCTTAAAGCTTTCATCTTTTGAGAGACGAGAGAAAATCTACCTCCACTCTTGCTATAGATCTCTGTCCATGCTTCCACTATGAGTAGACAGGATATGTCTATCCAAGATTAAAAATTTAGACTGATATTTAATGAGCAATATTTTTTGAGCTACATATGCAGAAGTAGTGTATCAGTATGGTGTCAGGCTGCCATGTCTGCTAACACAACATGCCAGACCTCTCGGCATGGAGTTGTAGAGGTTCCTAATGGTGTCCTGCAACAGTCTGAGCTGAGCATGGTGTTTCCACACACACATTCGTTGGTCATCTCCACCAAGACAAAAGCCGGACTCATCACTGAAGATGACCTGCTGCCATTCTGAGTCACTCCATATCAGTCTGGCACGACTCAATTGCAGTCTTGCAGTAGTGTTAAGGGCAGTCGTCGTAACAGCTGTCTGCCAGTGGCGCTAACAAGATGATGGAGGGCATCACTACTAGCTGAATATCTGCAATCATGGCTGTTGGGTCAGTCAGTTACATATATTTATATAGTACATATGGGGCATTAGGAACTTGTGTATGAACCCATGTCCTGCCAAGGTATAAAAACAAATGTGTGTGTGTGTTTGTGTTTGTGTGTTCATGAGCAAGGGAGTAAATGCCGGATATCCCCCTAAATGAGTGTCTTCCGCCAACCAATCAGGCCATCCAATGGAATGTGTATCAGGTCTTTTCCTCTCACAAGTTGATTTGTTGCTCCTCTTTGTCAATGCGGTAGCGTTGGCTGTGTTTTCCCCATGCCAGCCAGTTCCTCCGCTGTAAGATGCATTTACATAGAAATTGCATTGGATTTATTTATTTATTTATTTTCTTATTCAGTGTTGTCGCTGGAGTTTGCAGGCATCGGGGCTGATGATGTTTGTGCTTCAGGAGCCTTCAAGACACACGCACTGCTGTCTTATCTTTAAATTCTCAATATTTGGAGAATGTGATAACTGGCAGGCAATGGCTCACACTGTATAAAAGATTCTGATGATGAATAGTGATAGCAGCATTGCTCTATGTCAGCCTTTTTTTTCCCTCGCCACGGAAGAACTGTAAATTGAGAGCAAATTATTCTCCATATTCGCCATAATTATGTTGAACTATTGCCCCAATTACCTCAAAATTACCCCAATTCCAACAACCGAATAGAACAATTTTAATGGCCATTTACAATACATGACATGGAACATGCAGGATGTTTATGCATAATGCAGACGGTTCCTATTCCATTGATTTATGCGAGACTGGTTAAGTTAAGCAGGAGTTGCTGGCCTACTATTAAAGATGTTCTATGCTGTAATTGTAGATGGCTAGGCCCACATTCCGAGCATTGCTGCAGCTCAAACAGACTTCCTTTTTGTGCTGGAAAAAGCGTGTAATGTGCAGGTTTGGCCCAAAGGTCACCCCTCCCACAAGCCATCACAGATGACTCACGCACGGCACACTAGTTTGTAAAAGCCCTTGTTCATACCAGCCGCAAGACACACTCGACTTGTCATATGTCAGTAGGTCTTGTGTATAATCAGTTGTTGTTTACTCAACAGACAGAACTCTTTGCCAACTCCCAGCATGAATACATTTATGTAGTTTACTGATAGCACTAGTTCTAGTCATGGACATGATAAACTGGTTATTAAACTACAAATCTGTAGAGAACTGTATAATGGACTGCGGTTCTGAACTACAGTGACTATACCCTGCTGGGAGGCAAATGGGTAAAGCCTTTGACAATTAAACTTTCCATTGGTGAAAGAGTTCAAAGCTTTGTTACTGTCTTTTGGTCACCTCATTCACCGTTCTGCCTGTTGAGCAGGATCTTACAGCTGGTATGTAATGTTACAAAATGGGACAGGCTTAGTGACATGGCAAAACTTTGAATCACCTGCTTTACGCAACATTTAATGAGATATTCTTATCTTGCCTTTGTATGAAGCCCATCTTAGCTAGTAAAAAAGAATAGCTTTAAAAAAACCTCTTCTGTGTAAAATCTTTGTACTTAAAGAATAGGTTTGTTTTTATCATTTTTCTATTGACCTCCTTTGTGTAAACTTTTATTAAAACATCCTTTGTAATGTTTTTTTTTAAAGATATTTGCACTGTATGGAATCATCCTGTCTTGTAACAGTTTCTCCAAACAGATAGTTTAGTGATTATAGCTTTTCTAATGACCTCTTTTGTGTGTAATTTTTTGACATCATCCTAGTTTGTAAAAATGTTCTTTTTTGCAAATAGTCAGGTAATTATAGCTTAAGGCAAGGCAAGGCCAGGCATGTTTATTTATATAGCAACGTTCATGCACTGCAGTCATTCAAAGTACTTTACAAATTAGAAAATACAGTACAACAGATGTGTGAGAATGGAGGGGGACAGAAGTAACATGATTAAAAACGTTTTTTTCTATTGAATTCCTTTGTGCCACATTTAATGAAATAACTCTAAATTCCTACTAATGAATATTATAGGAACTATAGTTTAGGGATTTCCTTTGAGAGATTATTATGACTAGGTTGTAACGGATTCTCCTCAGAAATACTTTAGTATTTGTAGCAGTTCTAGTTACCTCTTGTGTGTGACATTGTAGTTGTGTCAGCTTCTACCAATAAATAAGACCAGCTTTTTAATGATTCCACTTGTGGATATGGTTCAAAATCCTGTCTTGTAAATTGTAATCCTGGCTTGTAAATACTTTTCTTAACAAATAGGTCAGTGATTGTAGCTTTTCCAATGACCTGTTTTCCTTGAGAATATGAAAATATTCTAGCTTGTAACAGTTAACAGTGACTTTTCTAATGACCTGCTTTGTGTGAAACGTTACAAAATTATTCGGGGTTGTAACTCTTACTAGTCACCGTTGCTTTTCTAATGATTTCCTTTTTGTAACATTTTATGAAATGATTATATCCTGTAACATTCCTCTGTAACAACAAATAACTGCATTAATTCTAACTTACTTTTTAATTCATTTAAATTAACTTTCAGAATGATCTGCTTTGTGTGGACTTTTATAAATATGTCCTTCAGACTTTTCTAATGACCTCCTTAGTGTGGAATTGTATAACAATGTCCTTCAGACTTTTCTAATGACCTCCTTAGTGTGGAATTGTATAACAATGTCCTGTAGACTTTTCTAATGACCTCCTTAGCATGGAATTGCATAACAATGTCCTGTAGACTTTTCTAAAGACATACTTTGTGTGGAATTTTATAAAATCATTCTGTCCAACACTTTATGGCTTGTAACAGTTCCTTCAAACAAATAGCTTCATCAAGCTTTTCTAATGACCTCCTCTCTAAAAGTTTATGAAATCATGCTAGCTTGATTCATCATGACAGCCCTTTGGAGCATCCATTTCTGGGCCAGCCATTCTGTTGTTGTGAAACAAATAACAGCATTCCCTGATTGTGATTTTAATGGCATACATATTTATCGCCCCGTCGATATTAGAACTGTTATACAACGTAAAAGCTGTTATGGTGATTGGAAAGAATCAGGTTACCCAGTGTGCTCAGTAGCACATAATAATCACATGGCCAGACCGTTGTGTCCTCGCCAGCTTCCTCGTCTTTCCGGACACACAGAGATGCACGCGCACACGCTCACGCGTGCACACACACATACAGGCACACTCTCAAGGCTGGACTGAATTTGTCAAGGTAGGCAGGGAGTGCCAGGGGAGTAGCTGAAAGGTCAGAAAGGATAATTGTGGTAGTTCCTACTGTGCCAACACCTTGCCACTGAACACTGGGGCGAGGGGAGCAAAGGACCTGCAATACACACATACGTGTTTGTTTTTTCTTAATTGTGAGGACAAGGGGTTATACATACACTTCAGAAGTTTAAACTCAATTCACATATTATCAAGATGTGCTATGTTAGGCAATATATATTTACATCTTTATTCACTAACATGTATTTTTAGATTTGCTATTCAGTATTTCAAGACTGATGTGAACTAGGTGTATAAAATCGTGAATAACACACTGGAATCATTTCATTACATTTGTCAAGTCATCTGCATGCAGATATGATCTCCACTTTTTCTAAATGCTAATTTCATTACAGCGTTTTAGTGTTATACAGTCTTATACAGAATTCTAAAACTCTGTTCACTGGTAATCTAAGCATGTTGTCCATATCTGTAGAATATACATTAATCTTTCTTAATGTGGTCGAATCAAAGGTGAACCTAGACGTCATAAAAATCTTGAGGAGGTAAACTCTATGGATGAACACTGAACACAACTTGCTTGCTGATACACATTCCTGACTCAAGTCTCTCTTTCAGTGGGGTCCTTAACAGCCAGGACAGCTTGTGTGACTGACTTCTGTGTGTCTGTGTGGGTAAATTAGGTCTACATGTGCACAGTAGCCTTACACACACGCACACACACACACACACACACACACACACACACACACACATATATATTCATCATTTAAAACAAGACAATGATTATCTAGTCCCTCAGTCATTGTTTAGTTACAACTCTGGACTAACACAGAATGGAAAGCAACGGATTGGCATTGATTATGGATTCTGGTCAATATGGAGGTACATCTCTAATAGCCCTTTTCCGCCAGCATGGAACAGGGTCGGCTCCGGTTCACGCACCTAATTTTGAACCGGTCCGCACATTTCCCCGAAAGGTTTGTTCCCAGCTGGAACAAAAGAATAGCAGGTTCTTCAGCATGAACCGTGACAGTATCCATGGGCATGTCAGGTATTGTGGAAAAATAAGGCAACAGTAGTGACACCTAGTGGTCTGCTGAAGAAACTCTTCTACGTCACCAGTAGTTGATCGCTACTTGTTTTCTGGATGTAAACAAACATCTGTAATAACAGCACAAACGCTTGCGGGTAATCTATATGCTCCAGCATCTTGTTACTACTGTTTACTACCACTGTGCAACGTCCATGCAGATGATGTATCCCTTAATGTTTCTTGGTTCCAATAAAAACTGCTGCTGATACAGTCTGGTTCCCTGAATAGCACCAAGGTTCTATGAAGCCTGAACGGAACCAGTTTAAGAACCAAGGTTCTTTTGGGCGAAAAAGGCCATCAGTGGACAATAACCATCAAGTATTCAGGCAAGCCATAAATATTACTATATTATATTTGAAAATGTATAAAGAGAAATCTGGGGTGAGCCAGTTTGAATGGGTCTGATACAGCTGATAAAATTAATTATAGTATTATCTATGTTTGTTCAGCTACGCTTAAGTTTGTCCGTATTGAAGTACATATTGATTGCGTGATAAACATTGATTATGCTGTGTGCAGGTCGACTTATTCTTAAATCGGCAGATGGAGGAAACTGTTTTACAGGAGGGAAGGAGGAATTGTAGTAGGAGCACTGGGGTAACAAGTGTGACTGTGTGCCAAATGCAAATGGTTTACATGCCTCACAGGTAAGAGGGCTCCTTTGTGCACCTGTCCATAGGATGGTCAGAACGGGCTCTGTCAATGGTACAGCATGTTGCTGCAGGTCTAGTTGTGTCATTGTTAAGGTACATTACAATCACTTTCCCCTAATGGAGTCAATGCAAGTTAAACAGACATGTATGTGCATATGTGTAATGCTCCACAACCTAAACACAGCTTTTATTTAAAAAAAAAAGCACTTTTGTGGTTCCCGCTTTATAGGTCAGGTTTGTTTTTCCAACAAAGTCATGACACAATTGTCCTGAACACGTACACTGACCTCAGCACACCCTGTACACACCACCGGAGACTTGTCGGGGGGTTAGTAGGGCAGAGATGGAGATGAGCTTTGAAGGGAAGTGATTTTTCATTTACAAATGGGATGCAGGTAAGGATTAAATCAACGCAAATTTGATTCAGTCAGTAATTCCTAGGTGTGCTCTCAAAAGAGCCCTGATTTGTGCTGTTCATACATAAATGAAAGCCTGAAATCGGCAGGGTCTTATTTCTGCTCCCCCACTCCACACACGTTCTTGCTCTCTGTCGCAGTCTCATCCGTACTGTTAGCACGTACAGTAACTCAGCCGCAGTCTCTCCCCTCCCACCCCCACCGTTCCCCTGTCACCGCTTGCTGACATTTTCTATTTATGCGATACGTGTGTGAGAGTGTGTGTCTGAGACCGTGTATGTGCGCATCAAGCCTGAGTAAACATAATCCATATTAATTCATCCCCTCTACATGCAAAAACACCTGTAAGAGGAAAGGGAGGGGTAAAATCCTCCTGCAGAGAAGTCTGGCAGTGATAAGCTGACATTTTTTGGTTCAGGATGGTGAGAAGATGAGTACCCTTATACTGTGTGTTTGGGGTTTGTATTCACTGGTCAGTACCACACAAACAAACACCACAAGTGTGGCCAAGGAAAATGTGCTGAGTATAGATGTTAGCAGTTTCTTTGTTTTGCCCTGTTTACAGACGTTATAAACAGAGATGCTATCTGTGGTGTGTGTGATAATAACTGTCTTCAAATTTGTTAATAAGGAAGTTTAAAAGTATATTTAAGAAGCAGGAGATCATCCTTAATACTTTGCAAAGTGACAGTTGTAACTTGACATGTTACATGTTTGTGACTCTATGGTTAAAATGCAATATGATAGGTTTAACTGAACAAGCACATAATACAGATAACTTTATTATTCTTTATTATGGATAACACATTATTTCCCAGAACTTCACATTTAATACATTCCTCATCACAAAAATAGTTGGAGCCAGAGAGAAGTGTTGGAATGCAGTGTTATTGGGAAGTAAGATAAAGGTTACCAGGAACAATACATGATGATAAATTTAGACTGGTATGGACAATATTTACTGAGCTACACATACAGAAGTAGTGTCTCTACTAGTGTCTCAGGCCGCCATGTTTGCTAATGTAACATGCCAGACGTTTCAGCTTGAATATTCTCATGCAGTTCCCGCAGATTTTGAGTGACACCAGGCCTTCTTGACATGTGACGATTGACAACAAACTGTTCATCTTGGTGCTGACCACAGTACCTCCCCACAAGGATTCTTTGGTAGTCTCCACCAAAACAAAAGCGTAACTCCTCACTGAAGATGACCCACTGCATCACTCCATGACAGTCTGGCACGACACCATTGCAGTCATTGGCGACGTTGATGGGGTGTTAAGGGCAGTTGGTGTAATGGTCTGCGTGCATGTAGTCCTGCTTCGTGAAGTCATCTGCCAGTTTTGCTGGCACTATCAGGATGATTCATGGACGGCATCGCTGCACACTGAATGTCCGCAACTGTGGCTGATGGGTCACTCTGTGCATTGGATCTTCCTCTCCGTGGTTTGTGTAGGTCTGCCAGATCCTTCATGTTGCTGGTGCATGCCTTCTTCTATCCACTGCCGCCAACAGCGTGCTATGGTAAAATCTGCACAACCGGTATGGCGTGCAATACATCAATAAGACCACCCTGGTTCCCGGAGACCTATGATGTGACCCCTCTTGAATTCTTACTTAAACTCTTCTCCTTGCTTACGTCACATGCACGGCCAGTGGTAAAACTTGAATCATTTGCATGTCTCGTGATGTCAAACCTACCCGCGAAGTTTCATTCCCATCAGCTGATTTCTTCTGGGTGAAACTTGTTTTTTCTGTAATGAGTGTACATAAACAATTGTAAAATGACTTGTTCATAATAATGTAGCATTCTGGCCTGATTTGTTTTGGCATACTCTTTTCAAAAATAGCCTTTTTATAGCCTGTTATGTTATGCACTTCACTGACCCTGCAAGGGGACTTTGTTCCTAGGCTATGTCCAGTCTAAGAAGAGCACAGCACAGCATCGTAGCCCAGAGCAGTGAGGAGTTAAGTGCCTTTCACAGGGACACAGACAGGTATCACAAGCAGTCCAGGGATCTGCACCCATGGCCTTTTGATTGACATCTCACTTCTCCTACCAGTACCAGGCATACTACCAAAAGCCGCCCCACCCATCCCTATGTCTGTTTATTATTGGCTCAGGATAAAACTTCATTACTTGATGATTTGGTTACTAATATATATTGTACTCTGCAGATATTTAGAACTCTTTGTTAACTTCTTATACACAATTCATCAAAATATGCCTGGACTGTATCAGGATATCCCTAGTTTTGGCTTTGAACTCCAGTAATATGTCCAGAATTGTCCAGTAATATGGCACGATGCCTTCAATAGTGGACGATGCCTTCAATAAATACAGTACACATGCCAAGTTATTTGATTAGGAAGGTGAAACGGTGATTGTTAAAGACTGCCTGCTCTAAATATATGATTTATTGTGATTATATAGATTAGCATTCAGGTCAGATTTGTTATGACCATTGTAAAAATTCTTTAGTACTTTCATTACATGCTACATATCAGCTTATAACACAGGGTTAAACCTGGAATGGTATGGTCTTATATTCTAAAGGAGCAATTTGTAAACAACACAACCTGTCAAATTTATACATCAAACAAATAGGGGGCAACATATCGTTCCTTCTCCTCTCTCTTCACTCCTTACCAGTCTAGAAGAAATGGTGGAAAGCAGCACCAATGTTAACTTGTTTTGATTCTTTATTTTACTTTGCTTTGCTTACTTTGCTGGGAGCAGGCAACTGCGGTTGTTTGCCAAGAGCTTCAGCCACTGTTGCGTTTACTTTTCCTTTTATTGGCTATATGTCCTTAAATGATCTAACTGGGTGCAGAGCCTTCAACAGGTTAGAATACATTGTTGGGGCAGTGCTGCTTCTTCATTTGCTCAAGTTAGACTGATTCAGTTTGACACTACAGTGACTATCGCATCTTGCTGTACAAAGTGGCTGGGGCTAGCATGCTAACCTCAGTAGGTTTTTCTACAACATGATACATTGATGTCATTGACATCCTGTCAAAACTGTTATTTCTTCACATTCTGTTATTGATGTTTGGGCAGTGAAATTAGCAATGTAATTAGGTGAACATGGCACAATGTGCAGACTTAGGATGATGCAAATTAAGTCTCAAATACTGAAATTTCACTTGTGTCAACTTGACAAATTGATAGCTCATTAAACTTCGTATTCTGACATTTGAAAAATTAGCCCATTTTGGGGAACAGATGTCCTCATATAGTCCTAAATTCTCCTTTTGTAATGTCAAAGCTTGCTAAATGGAATAAAATAGTATGGAACAGCATAGCATAATTAAGGTAAGAAGGGAAGGAGAGGGGTTTGGATCGCAGGAGAAGTCACCTTGGCATGCTATTTAAAGCCTTTATTTTGGCAATAAGTGCATTTTGGCTTCTAATAAATGCAATTAAACATATATCCAGTAAAAAAGTAATGAGAATAAAACAAGAAAAAAATTATTGAGATGTTGTAAGCTAGTCTGAAGCACAAAGTTTGCTTCCAGATTTCTCCTGGATGGCTCCACCCATTACATTGACTTGCTAAATTCCATCACCAGCGTGCTTGAGTTAATACAATAACATATTGATTTATTAAATCATGTTTTAGATGATAACAAGAAATAATATTGGGCTTCCATGAGGAGAGGTTTGGAAAGGGACAAAGAAACACACTGACCTACATAAATTTGTATTTATGCTGTTTGTAATTATTTGAATATTGCTGTTTTTCGAGTAAATAAACACTTATTGACCAGATAAACACCTAGACACCTGGGCACACACATAGACAAAGAGTCTGATATCTGTAGAGCGTTAACTTGACCACTCTGTCAGGATTTTTAGTTGCATTCTGGCTATCCACACTTCCGCATACATGCACTTCTGTGTATCATTTTGCACTGATCTGTTGTGAATCAAATAAAAGACAAATATACAATGTACAAAATGCTCAAGCAAATGTATTTCATTACCGTCCACCCCTGCTCCCAAGACAACCCAATCAGCAGTGAGGTTTTACCTGACCTCAGAACATTTGTGGTTTGCCCTTAGACTTATTGCTTACCATGTTTAGCTTTAACACACATACAATAGGCTAACATATGGCATAGCTACAATGTAAATGTGACAGTTTATCAGAACAGTAAATTGTGCTTATAAAATGACAACCACATAATTTTTTTTTGACCCCCTTGAATATAGTCTATATGCAGTTTAGGCTACAAGCTCCTAGCTTGCTTTGCCAGTTAGCAAAAAGAACTTAATGCAAATTAAAAGTTGTTGTAACATGTTACCTACTCATAATACTACAATGAGCAATAGTTTTGCATAATTAAATGGTGTAAACAATTTTGTTAATGTGGTGTGATATGAAATCTTCCTTTCTAGAGTAAACAAGAAGTAATTTTGGTCTTACATGAGGAGAGATTTGACAACACACTGACCTACATAAAATCATATTTCAAGCTATTTGTATAGATTGTAATATTAGTGCTTTTCTGAGTATATGAACACTTACTGACCAGATAAACACCTTTATTTCTCATTTTTCTCAGGCTCCCAAACCCTTTGCCTGCAGATCTCTATATTGCAATCTTGGGTAATGGTTTTAGAGCATACATTAATTTAACAACTTAATATATTCATTAGATTATTATAACATGTTATACATCATGTATTATTTTAGAATGGTTTCAGTTCAGCCTTAGGAGTACTTTAAACAAACGGTGGCATTAATATTTGTGGTAACAGTTACAGTGAAAGCCATTTGAGAAATGGCATATAGAGAATTGTCACCCTGCTGCCAGCAAGTAATGGCAAGGTGATCAGCAAGTCATAGCAGGACTCCATCAATAAGGTCAGTGCTCCATCGCCCCTCCCATCAGAAAAACCCAATCTCACACAAACAGAGACACTCCCGTGCTTACAGCGGCAACAGCAGATACAGAGTCTCCAGGGCCTGTGGAGGGATTTACAGGCAACACAGCGCTGCTGGAGATCATGGGGGTCTCTGCTGATCCACCATCACTCACTCCCCCCCTTTCCCCCAGGCTCTCTGGAGAACGGATAGAAATCAGCCCACATCATCTTTCTGCGCTGTGTCAATACCAGACTGAGCCGATCGATGGCTGAGAGGATGAGCTGCAGGGCTGCAGGGCTGTGGTGTTTGGCCGGGTTTTCCGTTTTGCTTTGAAAGAAAAAAAGAGAAGGAAAAGTTCCATTTTCTTCCGGGGGTCAGGTCTAAGCAGACTTTTCCCATGATGGATTAGAGTCAGTCTGGCACACCCATATACACATACACAAACACCAAGAAACTCTGGAAAGAGTGGAGACCATGGCAAAATGTTTAGTCTTGCATCTTTACTCTCTGAAACATTACGGTGCCAGGGAGTTTTCAGGAGCAGTGCCGTAGAAGAGCCACTTTTGGTTAATTTAAGAAACCTTATTGATTTTTCTTGGTTCTTTAAAGAGCTGGTTTTGTAGGTGGGTTTGAGGAGCGAGTGTGAGGAGGTTTAAAGAGGAACTCACTGATTTTGTAAAACATTCTGCATGATTTAATCATCATGGCTGTAACCATGAGTTATTTCACATAATCATTCAGAGAAGAAACCGCGACGCCCTGGTAATTCAGTAGCCTGGTGCAATGGCCCCTATCCCTGGTCCTGGAGGACCTCTTGTCCTGCACATTTTTGCATCTTCCTGCCAAGGTACAACCACTTCAACTCAGGAAGGGCTTGTCAGTAATCGGATTAGTTGCATCAGGTGTGTTGGGAGCAGGGCAAACACTAAAAGGTTCAGAGCAGGCGGTTCTCCGGGACCAGGGATAGGGACCACTGCACTAGGCCTAGTCTACAGAAAAGTTTGCCCCTCAAGCAGAGGTGGACAAAGTACACATCTCTATTACTTAAATTAAAGTATAGATACTTGTTGTCAGATATTACTCCAATACAAGAGTATTGTTCAGTCATACTGGAGAACTCCAGCATAAAATTACTATTCATACTATTCAAAAGTAAATGTCAGGGCCTTAATAAGCACATATTGGTTAATTTTAGGCTGACACCTCTTGGTTTATTCTAACATGTTAGGTTTGTAATGAACCTTATGATTCAGAAGCAGCCTACTGAATGCACTGCCTTTGCATGATGTTACTAATAGTATTGTGTTTATTTGACAAGATTAAAACAGTATATTTCAGTAACGTTAACAATTTCCAATAGTTAACTATTACCATGCATCCGCAGTGGATTCACACAGGACTCTACTATGCAGCCATTAAGATTGTATATGTGAGCAGTGAGCACTACGTCATAGGCACCAATGAAATAGGTTAGCTTGAATGCCAGTTGAGATATAGTCTCAGCCACAAATGTTTTGCACACACATTGACAGAGAGTCTAAAATCTGTAGAGCGTTAACCTGACCACTCTGTCAGGATTTTTCAGTTGCATTCTAATTGCTATCTGCACTTCTGCATACATGCACTTCCGTGTATCATTATGCACTGGTCTGTTGTGAATCAAATGGAATCAAAAGATATACTTTAGTACAATGCTTTAGTACGATTCATTACTGATGACTTTTACCTGGCCTCAGAACATTTGTGGTTTGCCCTTAGACTCATCATGTTTAGCTCTGAATGAGACGTAACTCTGTCCACAATATAACAACATACATACTACAGGCTAACATCCGGCATAGCTACCCAGTAAACAGTGGTCGTCCGTGGACGTCTAAAAGTTGTTTCAACGGTTCAAATGTTTACTGGGTACAATGTAAATGTGACAGTTTATCAGAACCGTTAACAGATCATGCTTGTAAAATGCAAATCCCATCGTTTTTTTGATTATAGTCTATATGCAATTTAGGCTACAGGGTTGCTAGCTTGTTTTGCTAGTTTGCAATAAGAACCTAATGGTGATTAAATGTTGTTGTAACATGTACCTACTCATAACACTACAATGAACAAAAGTTTTGCATAATTAAATGGTTAAGATGTAAACAAGTTTGTTAATGTGCCCTGATATGAAATGTGCCTTTCTAGAGAAACTTGTAAAATTGGAATTGTTGATAGTGGTGATGATAGGAACTGGGCGATTGGAGATAATAATGGTTTTGAAAGCTCTATAACAGAAGGTCACTACATTATATTTTTATGAATAAACTGTGACAGTGGTTGTGACATTATTTAACATAATACTTGTTAAATAATAACAATAGCAATAGTTGAATGCATATGGAGGGATATACAACACATATTTAGAAGGGTGGTTTATTCACTGAATGAAGCAGGTCACTTTTCTGCAAAATGGACTTCTCTAAAATGTTGATCCTTATTAGGACCTTGTTACAACCTTTAGATATAGAGATTCTTGACTAACTACAGGTGCAGCACTGATTTGCCTCAGGGTGGTGCGCTCTGCATTGCTCTGTTTGCTCAGTTGGTCCTTCAAAGCTTTTTTTCCCCCAAAAGAATTTTTATATCAAACTATTTTTATTGCCATTGAAACTAGCATTAGTGCTGCTAGTGTGAGTGAGCAGCCAACCAGCATGGCACACCTTTTGCATGGATGTGCTGGGGTGTATTGTAGAGAAACATAAAGATTCAGATTTCCTTACAGTTGGTTGAAAGGAACCAGGGGTTGTATTATTTACAATGTATGTATGTGCATTTTGTTTACTATCCAAAACCGACAGTGAATCTATATGCATCTCATGTACCTGAATGGATTGAGCCAAAACCTTGTCTTATATTGTAAATCAATGTCAAGCATCAAGAGACATATTAATTACTAATTCCATGTATCGACTTTCTGTGAGGTAGCTTTTATAGGCATTACATGCTTCAGACATCTGGTCACCACCACTGTGAATGATTCTGGCTCACCGAATTTCTCTGGAATGGAGTATTTCACATCAAACCACTCCAGATTACTTGCTTTGCGTCTTAAAGATTGAACAGTCAGTGGAATTCCCTTTTCAAGAACTTCCACATAATGTAAAATTTCCTTAGCAGTTCAAGGTTTTTTCTAGGTCTGTACGTCTAAGCCAAGAACCATTTGGGAACCATTATTTTTAGGAGGGTGGATTAGATAAAGAAACGGTTCCTCTGCTGGTGGTGTTTGAAAGCATTTGCTTTAAGCATTTATTTCCATACATTAGTCAGCACAGGAAGGCTAAATCGAGGTTGCATAATGTACTGTGACTCAATTGACTATATAACCAGATTAGATGATGTTGTAATGCCCATCATTATGTTGCAGTGGAATGTATGCATTTGTATGTAGATGGAGGAAAGCTGCGTAGGGTGGTGGATGATGAAAAGGTAGTAGCATGCAAACAGAGGGGAAGCAAGTTTGTTTGCTCAAAATATGGGCCATATACTCCTGATACTGTTCTAAAGATGGATTTCTATTTGTTTGCATATGCGTGAGAGAGAGGGAGAGCAAGAGAGAGGCAGAAAAGGAGAGAATATTGCGTGCTCCAGAAGCCTTAGACTGACTTTTATTTGCTCTCTGTGAGAGTATGTGTGCTCAGGCTGCCTGTGCGGCAGGGAGAAGCTTTCTGATAAGGCAGAGAGGGAAAGGCACTGCTTTAATGATTCTGCTAACAAACACGAGCGCCTTTCTTCAAAACGAGCCCCAGTGCTCTTTCCTGGAACAAATAAACAGCTCCCCATGAGAGAGACACCAAGACCCCTTGCTTATCACTACACAGGACAAGCAAACAGCATCATAACCCTCGTCCTGCTATTGACAGGACAAAAGGACTGCCGTAGAACATCTGAATCAGACTCATATTTACAGCTGATGATATGTATAAAGGGATATGGAGCGTGACTGCCATTCCCACAAGACCCAGGGCAGTGCAGTTCATTGGCAGCAAAGGAGATCCAATTAAGATACAAATGGATGTTTGGGCATTTCATTGCTCAGAGACCTCTGAAGTTGAAACAAAGACTCTATGTCTAAGCTGATTTTGTCTATGGGAAAAATTTAATGGCATAAACCATGTTTTTATAGAATGTAGCAACATTCCTACTTTAACCTAAAACTAGCCTGAAACTAGAGTTTAATATGTTTTGCATCATGTTATGCTGTATTCTGTAGCACCGCATGATATCCCACAGCCTCATCATTGGCTTGACAGAATGTTATCTCTCTAGCTACACTACCTGCAACAAGAATTATGCAAATACATCATACAGCCTTTAGGAATCCCTGCGGTGTCAACCAATCTTGACTGCTAGCCAAGCTAGCTGTAATATAACTCTTACCTCGGCCACTGAATGAAATTCGGAAGAAAAATTATTCTGTCTATAATCAGCACAATGTCAGGGAGAAGCCAGGGAGATAAAAAGAAACCAAATTGAGGTACGGTACAAAATATGACAGGGGTGTAACAATACACTCAGCCAATGATTTGACTTGATTCATGGTACTTGGTCCACAATTAGATATTCAAACTATAATTTGAATAAAATTTGAGTTGAGGAAAATTATCCCTGTAAATAAGCTCACCAAACTAACAATTAGTCACCTTGCATGTTTAAAGTGGTAGTAACTTCAGGCTCCTGCAGATGGCGTGGCACAAGGATGATGGAGCTATAAATAAGTGACAAGATTCAGAGATTGAGAAGAGGTGGTACAGTGTAGTGAATGTCTTGTTCAGTGTATGGAAAATGGGTAAAAAGCAGATGCTGATGCTGATGAAACTTGTCCAGTCCATGCCAAATCGAATTGCAGCTTTTATTTGTGCTTGTGGAGGTATTACAAGTTATTAGGTACGTTTCGGTCACAGGTGACAAATTTTTTGTCCCGTGAGCTTTTGGACAACTTTCTAACTACACTGTAACTAAGAAACAGAGTAAGTGATGGAAGGTGATAGACGATGTTGGACAAAAAGACCTGGCTCGCAACTGACATTCCAGTCACACTTAATTTGGATGCGCCCCTATAGATGCTTTAATTATCACCAACATTCCTAGTGAAGGTTAGGATTAGGTTTAGGGTTAGGGGTAGAATATTTTATACTCCATGTTAATTTGCATTTAATAGATGCTTAGTTGAAAGTCACTTAAAGACTAATAAAGCATCTACAAATCACTGACAGTGAACCATCAAAATAAAGTGTTACCGGCATTCCAAGTCATCTCAATCGGGTTAGGATCGGGGCTATGTGCTCAAACTTTTATGTCTCTATGCACCTTACTTTGTGCACACTGGCACAGTCTTTCAGCCTAACCCAAACTGTTGCCACAAAAAAGAAGCATATGATTGTCTAAAATGACTTTATATGCTATAGCATTATCATCACCCTTCACCAGAACTAAGCAGCTGAACCCAAACCCAGAAAAAACAGTCCCAGAACATTATTTCTCCTCTACTTGCCATTATTGTTGGCACTAAGCATTGCGGAAGGTGGCATTCCCTTGGCATCTGCCAAACCCAGAGTTATCCATTCAACTACCAGATAGTAAAGCATGATTCGGCACTCAAGAGAACATGTTTCCACTGCTCCAAAGTCCAGTGGCAGCCTGCTTTACGACATTTCAGCTGACACTTGGCATTGCGCATAGAGATCTTAGGTTTGTGTGCAGCTTGTTTGTGAAGTTTGGCAATCAGCCAAAGACAATGGCAATGAAACTTCACCAACAAATTTTATGAACTCACTTGACAATGGCGCTCCGGTATGACACATTCTCTTGCCAGTGTTGGTGGATATTGCATTTCTTGCTCATGGGTGTGGCTAAAAACACCTGAACTTACTAGTTAGGAGGTACTTTTGGACACACTTTTGGCCACTTTTTGCCTTGCCTTGCCACGAATAAGCATGTTTCATTTGGGCACGTTACGGTTTTATAAGCCAAAAGGAACTACACATTTTGCATAATGTAGTGGAGTAAAAAGTAGGATATTTGAGTTTGAAATGTAGTTAAAGTACAAAGTCGTCCAAAATGGAAATACTTCAGTAAAGTACAGATAAATGGAAAAACTACTTAAGTACTGTAACTAATTACATTTACTTAGTTAATGTCCACCACTGGATATCTCGCTTCCTAGCATTGGCGTTACCTATCTAGATTCCTTCAGATTTCACCAGTTAATGAAAAATAAAATGATTAAAAACAGCATGCTTTCAAAAATCAAGTCTCAAGGAGTTGTAGATTTTTCAAAGAGCCTCCTACATCATAAACATTGGGGATTTTGGTCTTTAAACTGGAAGAAATCTCAGTCTTGAGGGACCACTGTAGGATGCAAATAAACATGTTTACAACATATGTAGCGATGATTACATTTTTCATTATTGCCAGAGTATCCTTTCATCAACCTCTTAATTGAAACGACACAGTTGTATTTGTTTGGAAAAGGTCAGTTTAATAAAAAATAGGCTTTGGAATTCAGCCACAGAATAAGGTAGTGGCCCTTTTCGGAAATGCTGATCCCGATGCTAATAACAGCAAAATCACAAAATGTCCTCAGAAGTCTCCTTTCTTCATTGATCCTTCCTGGTTTCAATTATGCAGCATCAATGTTGATTGTTTTTTGAGCACTTGCTGCAATAACACTGTAATTGAAAAATACAGCAAATTCACCGTGGTGCAGAAATACAGGGAATCCTAGTCACATCTCTGGATGTAAAAATCAATAGCTGACAATATCAGACCTCCCCAGCTTTAGACCTTACTATTGAACTCCACTAACAATGTCATGATTTCCAATTACACTTTTGAGGTGGTATCGAGATGATTTGTTATATACAGTGCTTCCTTCCTATCCACAATGCAGCGTTTGTACTGTCTGACAGTCCAAGTTTATATTTCCCTGGAGGGGATGGCTCCCACCTGCTCACCAATCCATCCCTCATCCTCCAAAATCCCCTACAGATGCATAATAAACCTGCGGATCCACCTTCCCCATAATTCACCTGGGAAGAGCTCCCCAGACAGAAGTGCATTTTGAGTTATTTATGACCCAAGTCACGGAGACTGAGAGGACAATAGAGGCAGAGAGAAAAGGCGAGATGGAGAGAAAAGGAAAGGAAGTGAGAGGAAGGGAAGGGCCGAAAGGGCAAAAGCCAGAGGGATTAGTCGGATGAGAGAAAGCGAGAGAGAGAGAAGGAGGTGCGAAAAAAGCTTGAGGAGAAGAAGCTTGTTGAGCATTCAGCCGGAAAATGGAAGGTTTGCTAATCGATGGTGCATATTATGCTAACTCCTCCTAGTGAACTCATCGCCCTTATATGCCAGCGCACTCACGTGCAAGCTAGCAAGACTTAGTTCTGGTGGACGTTAAACACAAGACAGGATTAAATGGTATTACAGTGGTTTTGATTTGTTCAGGTTTGTTTATGAAATGCATGGTCATCTGCGAGGTGACAGATAAATAGCATGCTCATCTGCTAGGTTATGTATGGTTTTAAACAACAGTTTGGTTGAGCAGTGTTTTACCCTTCGTTTTTCACAATAACTCTATTATTCTGCTGAGCAATGGTTACCAGGGCCTATATGATTCAAGATCTTTTTGAGGCGATTCCAATCAACAGAGTCACTTCCAAGAGTTGATTCCACACAATAATCTCGATTCCAAAACCAAGACATACAGAAGGACATCTGCCTAAAATAAGGAATATAATATTATCTCTGTTTGACCATAACAGGGAAATTTGAAGAGCAAGCTCTAAACTAACTTAGCTGACTAACAGGGGCCGGCCAAGTTGAACCTGATTTTTTGGGTTCCTTTTTCTTGGTTTCTTGGTTTTAGCTCGTAAGCCAAATTTCACTTTCAAGACAAATTTTACTTTCTATTTTATTTACCAATTTGTCCAAAGTACAATCCGGCTTTACTATCAGTGTATATGTTGTGGAAGAAGATTTTTACATGCAGACTAGACAGTCACTGCAGAGTATATTTTTTCCATGTTATGCACATGGATTCAGCAAACCTCAACATCACTATGTGTGGAATAAAGTCCAAATCTTTGGACTTTTAATTCTGGTCAGTTTTTTTTTTTATGATTGACGTCCAGCCATGAATGTTATGTAAGAACTCAATTAGCTCTGCTTTGCTGTTATTGCCTTTCTACTTTAGCACATACAAAAAACATATACATTAAATTAACTTCTATAAGAACTTATTTGGTCGGATTCTGAAGGAAAGTGTGACAGTAGGAGCACTTTTAATTCGGAACCTGTCTTTGTCCTTAAGCAGGTTTTCAGTCGGCTGCTGTGATGATCAAACAACTAAACAAACTGGAATAGGACAAGATGGGAGGTACTGCCAGGTACTGTACTAACAGGTATGATATTGAAAATGCTGAGCTGAACCTGATATTGTGACAAATGTATTACTGTATTTGTAACACAAAGGCTATTGCACTGTAACAAATACAAGAAATAAACTGTTTATTTTAGCATAATTGACATAATTGATACACTTATATATTAGTAATAATAATTAATGCATTGCATTGCATTCTAATTTTTAGCATGCTGAAAAATGCAGAAGAGGAAAGTAAAGCACTAATCTTTATCCTGAAATATGCACTCCTGAACCCATATTTATTTTAAAACTAGTCCTTAGCCTTAGAGCATACATCTTAAAACAAGAAACTATTTTCACTGAAATCACAACCAGGATAGAATCAGTAGAACCAGTAAAACTTCCATCAACATCATTATTGACAACTGAACAGACAGACAGAGACTGAGCGAGAGACCAGAGAGAAAACAAGACTATATTGCTCAGAGACGTCAGAGAGAAAAATGTGGGTTCTTTTGCAGAAACATTTCTCCACACATAACCCCCCACATATTTCTAAATTACACGTAAAATGGATTTATTTAATTACTGGAGTAATTAAATAGTAAATGCTAGTAAGATAATCACTGCAGCAGTGTGGGGCAGGGACCACAACTAAAACAATTTACATACTGTGACAACAGCCTGTAATGTTAGTTTAAGCATATTCTCACTCATACATGAACTGTGAAAGCAAACAGAATATAAAAATGGCAAAATATCAGTGTATGGTGTGATGTTATACCAGCAGTACAGAAATGACTTTCAACAGGGGAAAAACATTTAGTAAATCAATTTTAAGTGACTACTAATAACAGAAACATCTTCTGTTGATAATCCTGATATATCATTATTGGTTGGTAAACAGGACTTACAGTGATGTCTTGCTGCCAAATGCTTTCACTTAAGTGTTGGTGTTTTGCAGTTGTACTGCTGTGGTAAGCCATTTCCCAATTGTAGAGCTTATAAAGCTATTTACTTTATGGCAATGCACCGATACACGTCATGCAAATGTTGCCTTAGCTTTATGGAAATTGTGCCACTGAATCTTGAAACAAGTTCTGTTTGGTGAAAGAGAATGGTACAAATTGGTGCTCTTGCTAATGTACCTTGTTTTACTAATGAATTACTGAGTTTTCAGATTTTATGACTAATTGGTGCATAAAAGACATCTTGTTGCTGTCCAATGAAAAACAAATGTTTCCAAAATGGCAAGTTTACAGGAGAGCGAAAACCTAATTTAATTTGAATGGACCTCAATGGTCCTTTTTTTTGCAAGCAGTTTAGGTCCGTTTATGTTGATCCATTCATAATGATTTTTTACATAATATAAATGGCAGGTGCTGCGTTCAAATGATGCATAAAAGAAAAAAATTACATAAACAAAGATTTTTGTTTTCTGTGACAATAGCGAATTTCAGATCTTGGCAAGCACAGAACAGTTTGCAGTAGACTTTTTGGCAGAAGGAATTGCCAATAATCTTATTTTGCAGAACGGATGTATAAAATATAATATGTGTATAATTCACTATTGCTTAAATGTAGATCTGCTGCAATGTATGGTCTAGGTTAGGTTACAGCAAAATAGCAAATAATAATCAGGCCATTTTCATTACAAGCCTTATTTCTTAACTGAGTTTTTTGTTTTAGTCTTTCTGCCTTAATGGTTCATTAGCATGAACAGACATGTAACCTGAATAGACATGCCTGCACTTACTTTAACATCAGGTTAGCCACTCCTGACATGCTGCTGCTGATGGCGATAGTGACAAGCGCATATTAAGTGAACACAAAAACTTGATTTAGTGACTAATAGTCAAAAACACTTGGAATATACTACTTTTATAGTGTTACGTGTACATAGACTTCCAGTAGAATTAGCATTATTGAACATGTTCTCTTATGGGAGGCTTCCCCTTATGACCACTGGGTTTGTTGATGAAGACTTTTGCTGAATGTCATTTCAGTGTCTTCATCTATATTCATGTATACTTTCCTTCCTGTAGTCAGTAGATTTGATGTTGCCCATCAATTTGAACTCACCCTGGCCATTTTGCACTGATCTCTTATCGAGCAGCATTCACCATTTTGTACTCTTTCTATGCATTTGTTCGGGCAAAGTTCCAGCGGTATGTAGTTGTAAAAAATTCATCGGAGCGCATCTATTATTAACGTGAAGGCAGTTAATTATGGATGGACATTCCCAGCGAAGGCCTAATGAAGTTCAGTTATGGTGGTAATTAATAAGGGTGCCGATTCTCTTTGACTGCATCCTTACTCGTGTGAGCATGGAGGGTGGTTAGGAGTCTTTACGCCTGCCAGCCACAACCTCCATCCATCAGCTCTGCTGGCATTTTCACAAATGTCATCAGGTGTGTTCAGTTTCCCCTGACTTTTTGCTCTCACCTTCTTTTTCCTGCCTCTAAAGCCAAGCAGCACCACTCGTCTTTCTGACTAATGAACTTAGAGGGGAATTCCAGTCTGAAAGTACAGTTTAATATGTTGCTTATGTTATGCAGTACTCTGTAGTGCAGCCTCATGCAGAATTCATAGAATTTTCATTCATCAATATATTCCCACTATATACTCACTGAGCACTTTATTAGGTACATCTCTTTGTATCTACAGTCATTATTCGTTTTATCAGCTGTAACCATTTATATATGCCATATAGGAGCACTTTGTAGTTCTACAATAACAGACTGTAGCTCATCTGTTTTATTGCATAATTTATTATCTCACCTTTAGTCTGTTCATCAAGGTATTTTGTTCCCTCATAAAAGAAATCATATTGGCTGCTGCATCTTAATAATAACAGCTCTCATAATTCTAGACTAGCATATAACTGGCAGATTATTAGAAGCTTATAAAACACATATGCACTATATTTGAGATTTACTGGATATTGTAAGTATCCAGCATCCACCCCACCCCCCCACCTCTGCGGTGACACTGATGGGTGGTAAGGTGTTAGTGTGTGTTGTGCTGGTGTGAGTGGATCAGACACAGCAGTGCTGCTGGACCACCTCAGTGTCACTGCTGGACTAAGAACAGTCCCCCAAGCAAAACTATCCAGCCGACAGCAGCTGTTACACAATCCTTATTGCCTGTCTACCAGCAAGCTCGGCATACCCTTATACAGTGTAACTGCTTTCAACCACAGAGTGGTAGACCTGTCAGAGCAGAGTGTACGAGCTGAACAATCAGAGTACACTGGGAGTGGCTTAAAGACACAGAAGCTCTAACTGAGTGTCTCAGATGGAGAGTGAATACAGATGTACAGTATGAGAAATATAATGTGTTTTTTGAACACACAGAAAAATGTAAATCAGTTCTAGTAGACTGCAAAAATCAAATTATGAACATTGAAAATTAGCGTAATAGATCATCTTTAAAATTTAAATTTAGAGTAATGTTGAAAGCACTACGACCTACAACCCTATTCACTCACTGCACATGACTACGTCAACAGAATGTGAAGCAAAGTGCTTTGTGAGTCTCTTGTTACTAAGCAATGGATAGAGAAACGTTACTAATGCTAAAAGTGGATGCTGTAAACAAAACATCTTAGACTCTCTGGCTAAAAACAGCAGATCTGAAATAAAACTGTATATTTGGATTAACAGAGCTATTCTGGTGTTTAGTACTGAGTATATTTATTGTCTAATGTGTATTTTTGTATTAAAGCAAGTGGCTTTTCACTTACCTTTACACCTGTGTAAATGTGACAGTAAACTTGATTTGATCTGATTAGATTTAAAACAGTACTGTGTTGTCTGGAAGCTTTTTAATCCCATCTTTTTACCCCACATCCCAGATTTACTGATGACCACATTTGCAGGAAGAAATGGTTCAAATTCCTCCTCAGCAGTGTACAAAACTTATTAGCAGGTACAGGATCAGGGATCTACAACTTTTTCTAGCCTGCACTGTGGATGTTACTCAATGTGCTCAATAAAAGGCATGAAAACGTAGAACTGTTAGTGTTATTAGTTTAGTTAAAATGTATTTGTCTATAATTGTGACCTAGATAACAATGAAACCACATTTTATTAGTAATCGATACAGAAATCCAGGTAATTCCAACGGGTTCACTTATTGTACCTGTACGGCTCTTGCTTGTGTTCAGTATGAATGGTGCATCCCCATATATATTACCAATGTACAGGCAGCCACAGGATCAGATGGGCAATTCATCAGAGGGAATGAGATTCATTGCTTTGCAGTGAGTACTACTGGTCTAGCAAGAGAAACACAACCACTACAGTTTATCCACCTCACTAGCAAGGTTTTGCCTCAGTGTGAATTAATAGCAGATATTTAACCTGCTATAAAAAGGCCTGTCGATAGATATCAGAGTAATAGTGGGTATTAGTAAATGGAGGTGTATTCTTTACAATCTATGGGGCCTGACTATAGATTTGTGTGCCATTTGTACTGCATGTTGAACCTTGTGTCAGGGGTGCGTTCAGGATGGCCTGTTCCTCCTGGATCCTTATCTATCAGGCAGATGTTTATTTCTCTCCTGTCGTCTTCCTCCTCCTCCTCCTCCTCCATTCTCATTTTGCTCCACTCTCATGGACCGCTCCCTCTGCACTGCTTCACATGGATTTGTTTGCCAGCGGTCCTGACAGATAATCAATGAGGCAAACGCAGAGGAGTAGCACAATGACACAGATTTCCAGTGGGCCGCCGTGGCCATATATAAATATAAGAAATAAAGGGACAAAGTAGGAGCATAGGTGTAAGGAAACTTGCATTCTCCTTTTTGCCCTCCTGCCTCCTGTAGGACTGTGGAAAATATGGGTCACTAGCGTAGGCTACAGCACTACCTACTCTTTTGCCAACAGCAGCAGTGCAGCAAAGGAAAACAGGGAGGCGTGAGGCCTCTGGGACAGAGAGGTTAAGATAATAGGACCTGATTTGGAGCTTGGAAGCTAAGGCAACAGGTCATGAAAGGCATATAAAGTTGAAATCTCCCTTCTGTAAAAAGTTGGTTTATCTAACCAATAAATTAATGAGCGTGCTGTTTGTATTGTATTATTTATTGTAACATAAACCCAATTCCAAAATAGTTTGGACAGTACATGAAATGCCACAATATTTGCTTTTTTACCTTATTAACTTTATTTGTTTATTTTTTTAGGTAAATGTCTGCTTATCCCAAACATGACGTCTGTGATTTTTATCACTTTGCCTTTTTAACAGCATGTTATACTTATTTGGGGACTGAAGATACTGACTGATTCAGTTTTGAAAGCGGAATTTTTTGCTATTCTTCAGCCACACAACCCTATGAGGCTTTCGTTGTCATAATTTATTCTTCATAATGCATCAGATGTTTTCAATAGGAGACAGACAGGCTAGTGTAGCACTTGCACTCCCTGATTATGCAGCCAAGCTCATGTAACATATGCACAGTATTTCTTGGTGTTAAACTAAGCATGGACATCCCTGTTAAAGACATCCCTGTCTAAAGGCAGCATATGTTTCT
The DNA here is from genome assembly GCA_034552555.1 of Semaprochilodus insignis. Taxonomy (NCBI): domain Eukaryota; kingdom Metazoa; phylum Chordata; class Actinopteri; order Characiformes; family Prochilodontidae; genus Semaprochilodus; species Semaprochilodus insignis. Next base: position 19,627,703 of record CM067494.1, read on the forward strand.
CCAAAATGTGTATGTATCTGTCAATGTTTATGGGGCTTTCACAGGTTATTAAAGCCTCTGGCCTTAATGTACCCCCATAACTAGACAGTACCTCTCTTTTGAACTTTATACTGGTAACAGTCTTCTTTGGGAAGAACACAACGGTCATTATTTTCCATAATGTGAAAGGTTGACTCATCCGGACACAATACACCTTTATACTGTACAGTAGTCCACTTCAAAAGAGTGCGAGGCCAGTGAATGCAAACTTTTTGAATGTGTTGCAGGTATCAGTTTTAAAAATGACCAAATGTTTACCAAAAAAGTTGATAAGATAATATATCACTTTTGTTCTGCTTTTGTTTGAAATTGGGTCACGGCTTTCTGTTTTTATTTGCAATTTAAATACTGTCCCAACTTTTTTTGGAATTAAGTTTTGGAAGGAAGGAAGAAAAGTAACATTTCAGTTAGAAATAAGGGAAATAAAAAAGCCGGTAACTGCTAAAGTGCTAAAGGGAGTTTTAAAATGTTTTATTTTTTTATTTTTTTGGGATAGACCGAGTGTATTCCAGATCTTTGGTCCATAAAAACAAAAGTCTGCTTCAATACATTAAGCTTTCCTGATGGAAATATGTGGAAGGTCAGCTATGCATTATCTTAAGGCATGATTTAGCACATAGTCATGGTTAAGCACATCGGAGGTGCTTAACCATTAAGAGATAGCAAGTAATGAAACTGTATAGTCAGTTATAGAAACAGGCAGCTGCTGAAGAGATGCTGAACTACGATAAACTATGATTAATATATGATCTTGTTTTTTGTTACATGTTAATATTCTTGCTGCTGCACTGTGTACACATTGTGCTTGCAGGAAGTCCTGTGAGCAATGCATTACAATAAACAAGGCTAGAAAAACAAAGCACTGAGTGTTTTTTTTGGAATCTTGTAACCAGAACTAGGGCCCCACCCTTTGTATATTTTTGATAGAATGCAGTTTTAGTAATGTTAGCGTGTGGTTTAAAATGACATCATATGTCATAATTACATGAGGATATCTAAATAAAGAATCCCAGTTAAACTTAAAGTGGGAGTTTACACTGGGCTTTTTCTGTAGGCTAGAAAACACAAGTGTACAGAGCACTTGTGTGGTGCTGCCAAACTAAAACAAGACGCTTTTGTTTATACTGTGCTAATTTTGATCTGTGAACTCCAGTGGCATATGGTTCATTTCCACTGCGTTGGGGGACTCACTGCTCATACCACTGAATTCATCACAATATAAGCATTTTACAATGATTGTTAACTTTCAGGACATTGAACATTACAATTGTGTGGTTAATCAATTATTCAATATGCAAAACATTTTCACCCTGAACTCCCACTTTTAATCATCCCTGACAGTCTTTAAAATTAGAAAAGTGAAGCTGTGAATCTGTGAATAACTTCTGGGCGCGCAGTCACTGCAACTGTCTCTGAAGGTTCGCCTTTCTTTTGATCCGAGACTGGGTTGCACAGTGAAGTCTACTTGAGCACCTACTTTCTCATCTCTGGATGCCTGGAGTGCTATGAACAAATGACAGCATCCAGCATGTTGAGCACAACATGAAAGTCCTGTTGAAAACAACAGCAAAAATGCGCGTTGGCCCTCAGAAAATACATAACATGTGAATCAGCTCCTAAGGAAACAAAAATCAGGGGTGTGACATGACCTAACATCTCTGACATGACAGTGTTTCCACTTGATAATGATTATTTTGGAAAACAGATTTGGCCATATGAAGACACGCGAATGAATATCAGTATAATTGATTACATTAATTAAAACATTCCAAAATCAATGGAGCTGGATCACCATTAAACTGATTTATCACGATGCACTGACACATTTTTAAAACCTTAATAATTAGTGAAATCTCATTAGCATCCCATGCTGTGCATATTTTCCCTAATCTAATGCATCACATTCAACTCTTATGAGCTGAGTCAGGTGTCTTAGTGTAGACAAAAAGCAGGAACTGGCATATGGAGCCATGTAATCCTTGGGAATTAATGTAAATACAGTAACAGTAAGCAAAAGTAATTTGTAACTATTGATTTGCTCTATTTATTATGAAATTTTTACACACTGTAAAAAGCAACTGGCAACAATTTTCAAAATATAAACAGTACATGCAATACATTAAGTGATAATATGAAAATGTAAATCTAGTAGATGTACACTCACCAAACACTTTATTAGGACCCTGTCTACATATTCACACTCATTTTTTCGGCTCCACTTGCCATATAGAAGCACTTTGCGGATCTACAATTACAGACTGTAGTCCATCTGATTCTCTATGTATTGTGTTAGACCTTTTAGCCTGTTCTTAGTACGAGTGGATCAGACACAGCAGTGCTGCTGGAGTTTTGCACATCTCAGTGTCACTGGAGAATAGTCCACCAACCAAAACTATCCAGTCAACAGTGTTCTGTGGGCAGCATATTGTGACCACTAATGAATCACCACAGGATGACCAACACAAACTGAGCAGCTATTGTCTCTGAGTTTACATCTACAAGGTGGATCAACAAAGTAGGAGTGTTGTCTAGAGTGGACAGTGAGTGGACACAGTGTTTAAAAACTCCAGCAACACTGCTGTGCATGATCCACACTTACCAGCACAGCACACATTAACACACCACCACCATGTCAGTGTCACTGCAGTGCTAAGAATGATCCACTGCCCACACAATACCTGCTCTGTGGCGGTCCTGTGGTTGTCTATAGAAGAACAGAGTGAAACAAGGCTAACAGATTATGATTATGCAGTGAAACAGATAGATTAAAGTCTATAATTGTAGAACTACAACAAAGTGGTCCTAAATGGTAAATGGAGCCTATAAAATGGACAATGAGTATAGATGCATAGAAATGTTCCTAATAAAGCTTTTAGTGGGTGTATATAATAATATTTTCTGGTCAGAACTATTTAGCAGTATGTGTTGAGTTTAAAAAGGGACTAAGCAGACCACAAATACACACCAACAGCTGCAGACAGACTAACAGACCAATTTAAGAGACAGAAATGTTTCAGATAGTCACCTGTTGAACTTTGTGCACTTCCCTGACCTCCTTGACCTCTTACAAGGTATTCTGGGCCAGGCCATGAGGCCCATTATATAATAGAAAACAAGGGCTGTGTTCAAAATAGCATACTGTGTACTGTATACTGCACACTACTCTTCATCAGTAGTGTCAGTTGTCCAATATCTGACATGAACTGTGTCAGTTGTCCAATATCTGACATAAACCATGTGTAGAAACAAATGCAGGGCTAGACTGCCAATTCCAAGCAATGAGACTCAGCTCAGGACCTGCCTCATTTTTCACAGCCTTCCAGTCACTGTTTAATAACTGGTGATAACTACCTTTCAGTCTGTAAGCTTATATTTAAATGTTTTGTTATGTGAGAGAGAGAAGGGTGCTGCATTCTATTCTAATCTCCTAAGCCATAAATGTCAACACTGGATTAGTATGCTGTGTGGTTTCCAGACACACCTATTTGACTCTATTTGCCAGTTATACGATTACATTCGTAGTGTATATGAGCTATATATGAGCTAGTTTGACTAAATTATAAGCAGAGCGACTCCAAACGGGAACCTAAAAAGTTGATGCTGAATGGATTGTTCAGACAGCTTTATAATCCTAAATTACTGTTTTAACCGCATTACCTATGCAGTAAGTTAACTTAAATTTAAACTTTAATTTAAGTTTAATTTAAATTAAACTTAAATTAAATATATGAAATACGCAAACCCACCCTTTAGACTAGCATAGAAAACTGGTATGGCTCCAGTAGCATTTGGACATATTTATTTTCATTTTGTCATTGTTAATGCATAAATATGAATCTAGATCTGAAGGGCTATTAAAATATCCAAGAGTGTATATCAGTGGTACATCCTGCTGAAATGGCTGCGCTGCATTTTGCAATACAGTATATCAAGAAGACAGCTCTAGCAGCCTACTGGAATAATTTGCCAGAGCAGTACATCATCCAGTGGTGTCTTTGATGTACTGGAGTACATGGTCACATGCTGCATACTACTTACTACTTTGTGTTGTATGTAAAAGGCTATTTTGAACACAGTCAAGATATCTAGTAAACGCAACCATTAACACTTTTAGTAACTTGCTTGCTATGCTTTTTAAAAGGCGTGATAATATTCATTATAGGCGGAGATGATAAATAAAGGGATGAAGAGCATTTACATTAGCTTTTACAGTAGGCTTGCTTTGTTTTCATCTGAAGGACATCCCTGAAGGTCTCCACTTGCCTTTTGTTGTAGAGGATTGTGGAATGCTGCACTATCATGGTTTTCTGACAGCACTGCTGAATGGGAAAAAGAAGGGTACGCAGATAGGATCTCCTGTGCTCCTGGGTGGGACAATGTCATTGTGACCTACTGTACTACACTGTATATTTATTTGGTGATATTTTAGGAGATAAGTGAAAAACGACTGCACAGAATGAAAAACGACTGAACACAGAAACACTATCTGCCATTTGTTTGCATGCAGTGCTGTTTTGTTTTAAGACTCTGGAGGTTAGCGAATGCAGGCTGCTGTACCGCCAGTGCAGCTGAACTGGTCAGGCTGAATAAATGGTTTGGGTTGCTCTGTATTGTATATTGTGCTGTGTCTCCCACAGGGCATGAAAAACCTCTGAATAATAATTAATATAGATATTGTAGCCAGCCATGCTTACCGGCGAGGAGACACTTAGCATCCTTCTATAACAGTACAAAAAGACATCAAGGGCAATAATATCCCAGCACAGACCTTGAAATGAGGCAACAGATCTACACCTCTGACAACCTGGAAAAGACACATAATGTCCTTAATCCAGACTGGGTAATGGACAATATCCCTTTACAATTAAAAGGAACAGCTTTTAATAACAGGCCATGTGTCAGAAATTGAGAACTCTTTTGTTTTTGTCTATGATTAATAACCAGTTAACATTAAATTATAGTCAAGTCTTGCTAGCACTGAATTATACTATCTCCAGTGGAGCCAATGCTTTCTGATGCCAGATCAGTACAGAGCATAAGCTAACTGCTACTGCTTGGCCAGCAGCTGTTGAGACATTTAGCCACACCTAATGAAACTGTGGTCAAGTTCTTTTAGCTTTTAGCTCCTGCTGCCTTTGTGGCTTAGCCTTTGGCCAACATTTAGCCATACGCATCATAAAGTTACAACTCATAGAGCTTCAACCAGTGCTTTTTTAACTCCTGCATTCCAACTTAGAAGCTAATGACTATTCCCTGGCTAGCAGGAGCTACTACAGCCAACCATATCTAGCAGAGCTCACTATGACACAGACACAAATGGTAATGGTTGTTGGACACTTATGCAATGTTTTGTTTAACGCATTACAACTGTGCAGGTGTTGCAAGAGCCCCACTAGCTCTCACACCATAGAGCAGAGGATGCTTGCTATTATTCAGCCTTGGTGCAGACGGTACAGTGGCTAGTGGTTTTGCAGAGTTATGGCTGGTTTCTACCCTAGCTTCCTGTCCTTCAGTACAACAGCTATCCCATTAGCTCTATTGGTGGATGTGACATTTCCTGTATTTCACAAAACTAAGGCACTGTAGTACAGAAGCTAATTGCTATCATGCTGGCTGTGTAGGAATCTGTAATATCTGTGCTAGACAAAAAGAAAAACAGCAAAACCAGCATATGTCTAGTTTTGGATGCTGGTATGCTCCTGCACAGTTTTCTTATTTGCAATCTCCATGATGACTGATCTGTGTGCAGTTAACACACCTAAAAGAGTGACTGCTTTGGCCTTCCCCCTACTGAGCCTAAAATGTTCTTCAGCTGGGTTTCGGCAATGCCTAAATTTGCTATCCCAGCTTATTGCTGCCCATGAGTCCCTGTTTTAATGTTCGCAATAAAGCATACCGTTGTAATGGCCTGTAGACGCTTGCATGGCCTCTCTTTCCCTGCAGGAGGGTTTTCCCTCCAACCTGCTCTGTGGAGGCAGTACCCTTATTAAAACATACATCATATTTTTGTTCTACTCAGCAAATACTTCCTTCAGTTTTAACCAAAGAAGTCCTACATACAGCTTTAAAACTGATGCCTGAGCCATTTCAGTGTATGAAGAATGTGCAGATGAATTCTACCTATGATTAATGTCATTTTGATCTCTACCTTTACTTAGGGTGCAGCACTTTGTATCCCTCGTCATTAACTGTTCAAGCTATGCTCAGTCCAGCTAAGCTACAAGCTATGGTCAGTCCAGGTCCTGCTTTAAGCCAATATGACCGGTTACAATTGTCATCAAGCCCACCTGTTTGTCTGTTTCAGTGGCAGAAGTGAGCTGGCTCAGAAGTAGTCTCTAAGGCCTACATGGCCATTCAGCAGCTGATATTGAGGTCAGTGTCTGGTCACCCTGCCATTACTGTAGGTCAGCAGTTCTTAGTCCTGGTCCTGTACTTCTGCCCAGCATACTGTAGTGGTTTCCAGCTCTAATGTGGCCATTTGACCTAACGATGGGTTTGTTATTTAGCTATTCAATTGAATCAAGTGTGTTCAGTCGAGCTTTATTTTTATGCGCCTTTTACAGCAGATGTTGTCACAAAGCAACTTTACAGAAAATCAGACTCTTAGCCCCCAGTGAGCAAGTCAAGGCTGACTGTGGTAAGAAAAACTTTCCATCTGTCACTGGTTGACACCGGAAAGCAAGACACAGCTTAAAAGCAGTATAAAAATAATATTTTAAAATCATGTGCAATGTTGAATATAGAGAAAAAGAAAAAAAAACAGTGTGTTGACATGTCTGACAAGTGATCTAATCAGTTTAATTTCAAGTAGAACATTCTAAGACATTCACTGGACAGTTCACTCATTAGACCTTCCTCTTTTAAAATGTGATTTTAGGCCAATGATGTAATTCTTAAAGTTGAAAAGGAATGAAGGTCAGTTTGATCACACTGACACCTCAGTGATGCCAGATTAAGCAGCTCTGGTTCGCTAGACTTTATCTGACTCATTGTATGCAGCCTGGCCAAAAAAAAGAAAGTTTCACACTCTAATATTTTGTTGGACTGCCTTTAGCTTTGATTATGGCGCACATTCACCATGGCATTGTTTCAACAACTTTATGCAACCTCACAAAATTGATTTCCATCCAGAGTAGCATTCATTTTTGGCCGAGATCTTGTATTGAGGAAAAGAGAGTTGAACCATCCTGTAAAGTCTTTCTTCAGTACATCCCAAATACTTTCAGTGGGGTTAAGGTCAGGACACTGTGACGGTCAATTCATATGTGAAATGACTCTTCATTCTCTCTGAACCACTCTTTCACAATTTGAGCCAGAAGAACCTTGGCATTGTCGTCCTAGAACATGCCCAAAGAAAAATCCATTGATGAGATAACTTTCAATGTTTCAGTGCATTCAGGTAGTCAGCTGACTTCATTTTGTTGCCACATAACATTGCGGAGCCTTGAACTGACCAGCTAAAGCAAACCCAGATGACAGTGGGCACTATGCACAATGGGTGCATTGCTTCCTGCCCTTCTCTTCTTACCTTGATACACCCATTGCTCTGTAATAGGGTCAATCTGTACTCATCAGACCACATGACCATTTTCCATCGTAGCACAGAGTCCATAGCATGCTCCCTTTTCTGATTAGCGTATGGCCACATTGTTGTTTAGTCCCAATCCTATGAGTTCTTGTCACGTGTGCGTGTGAAATGCTCTTACTTTCACTTTTAAACATAGCTGTGAATTCTGCTGTTAATTTTTTGTCATTCACCCTCATTCTGCCATGTGTGCCAGTGATAACCAATCCCGGTCATTTAAGATTTTTTCCGAAGCACACTTCATTCATGATACTGCTGGTGGTCCATGTTATCCTTCCAAGTTTTAATAATGTGCTGGACGGTTCTTAACCCAATCCTTCCAGTCATTTTAGCAAACTCCTTTTCTTTGCTTGATGCCATACAATAACCTTCTTTCCATGACCACAGGAAACATCTTTTGACATGGTTGTTTATGAAATGAGAAGCTACACACTGCAACACTTAGGGTTAAAACAACATACTGAAACATGTTAATCACTGCAGTAATTAACCAAATGAAAACTCTTAGATATTTGCTAATTTAAATCCAGGGGCAGGTGTTTGTTAACAATCATACTAATAAGCTCAGGGGACAGAGAATTAGTCGCCTGTGACTGAAACGTACCTAAAAGCGTGTAATACCTCCACAAGCACAAATAACAGCTGTGATTTGATTTGGCAGGTACTGGACAAGTTTCTGGATGTAGGCAACATCAATGATCAGCTATTCAAAGAATTGCACAGTTGGGTCACATTTGGTGGATGCCCAATTCTGAGGTGATTTTCCTGTAGACTGGGATTTTTGCCACTGCTGGTAGCCCTGTCATACACCTGCAAGTTCAGCTACTTCCTTCACACTATGGTCGGTGGCACGCCCAAATGCAGTCACTCCTTTTAGCCAATCATTAACTTCTGCTTTGGACCCATTTTCCACACATTATATGAGACATTCACTGCACTGTACCTTCTTCTCTCAATCACTCACACCCGCAGGTATTTATAGCCCCATCATCCTCGTACAACACCATCTGCAGGAGCCTGAAGTTACTACCACCTAAACACACAAAGTGGCTCATTTTTTTGTTTGGTGAGCTTATGATGTTCAACAATAATTAAAGTTACAGAACATGTTAAGGGCATTTTAAGAACTAGTCTGTTGAAAGTTAGATTGATTAATTAACATTTGGAATGGTTTAAGTCTCCCCACTATGGTTTCCACTTTCTCTGCTGGTGAACATTCATATTTTCTTAATTGTGAGACGTGTGTTGGCATTGAACATGTTGTAAATGCAGTTTTTTAAAATTATTATTATTATTATTATTATTATTATTATTATTATTATGTTTTAATATGTTCTTCTCTTTGTGTGTGCCATACTTCCTTACTGAATACACAAAACCTGCTCACCTTCACCTGTTTGCTCACCTGTTTGGCTTTACTGGAATAAAATCTACACCTCTGTGCAGGTGCATGGGAGATATCCCCTATGCTTCACACACATCTCTACTGGTCATCCAGAACCACAGTTACAATATTATACACAGCTACTATTTCCAAGGACTGTGCACTGCTACTCAGCTGCTACACATATACTGCAGTTTTCTTAATTCTATACCTGTTGTTATGCGCAGTGTCTCTCTGTGAATAAATTGACCCACAACATTATCAGCGAGGTAGATCATATTCCCCGTTTGATAAGCAATGCCTAATGCAGAATCCTTGGTGGAGAGCCAAAGTCTTTGAACACATTTTTTTTTTTTGTTAAATGAGTTCCTTTTTTCCTCCATCTCTCCCTCTATAGCGAAGCTGCTGAGCACTTCGGATTTCTCGCTCCAGAGACCTCAAATGAAAGATTCATTCCTCAGAGGCTAACGGCATGCAAATTAATTTATGAAATAAAACTTCTATGGAAAATGGAATTAAAGGAGTTTGAACTTTAAGAGAGAGTGCCTCCGATAGCAGGCTGAAGAGGGCTCTCAGGCTTGTTTCTAGGTCACCCAGGTTAAGGATGTTCTTTTGGGCTGCATTCAAATCCCCTGGCCAAATGTTAGGAAAACATTCGGAGGACTGTCGCACTTGCTCCAGAGCATTTCACTCCATGGCAAACTGCGTAATTGCATTTTGCATGTCAATAATGCTGTGCAATGGGTTTTTTTTTAATAATCAGCAATATGACATGAAGGGAACAGGATCTAAACCTCAAAGAGTGGGCAGAAAGAATATTTCCTCTGAAAGTTATGTGCTTTGTTTGAAGGAAACATGACATTTCTCAACAGTGGTGCATATACTATGACAGCCTGAATATCACATATCTTGACAAAACATTGCAGGAGACCATGGCCATGAACTAAAAAAGGTATCTGTGTGTGTTAGCTTAGCTGACAGCTGTCAAATTGGCTGCTTTTTATTGAGACATCCCAAGGGATTGGTTCACCATGCTGGATTTTCATTCATTCTCATCCATTCTCATCCTTACTCTCTGTTTTAATTTTCTTATACCGACATTGGGGTTGGATTGGATAACAGCATTTAAGTATGTGAAAAGAATGATGGTATTTGGGTATAGCAAAATTATGGTGTGTCTCATGAATAATTCAGTGAGCTCTGCACTGACCGGCTGGTTTACGGTGAGGGCCCACGATGATTACACAGAAGCAACATGTCGAAATAGATACAGGCAGGACAAGAAACTGATCCCCTGTATAATAAGCAAGGTCATCGTACTATTTAGCTAGCTATGCTAACGTTAGTTATTTGGGGCTTGCTAGTAGCTAACACTACCTAGTTGACCTCAACACCCACAAAACAAAGTAAAATAAATTGTTACTCACTATGGAACTTTCAGTTTAAGAAGTGGCCAACAGAGGATAAAATAACACAGCATGGCCAATAGGAAACCAGTTTCAGCCTGTTTACAGGTAAACATTAACTAGATAAACATAAACCATCACTGTAGAGAGGTTCCTTTGAAAGGGAATGAAAAGTGCCAGCATCCCCTTTACAGCCTAGAACGGTAGATTCTTCCAGTTTCGTTGCTGTTGTTTCACTGTCATATGTATATCTTGGTGTATAAATATTAAAGAGGCAAGACTTACATAAATTTTAGAATTTTTGTTACATGATTTTGGATTTTTTTGGAATTTTTACAAATGCATGATCTGCATTCGAAGGAGGAACCACAGTGTTTGTGGTTCATGGTATGTTGGTTCTATGTCTTACTTTGCCAATGTAAGTACAGTTTATTATTCTGTGGTGCCTTTAATTTCTTCTCATTCTGTTCCTTCAGTGTCAGTTGCTCGATATTCACTCCCTCACATTATCTAAAGTTGTTTTAATGCTTTAGTACGTTACAGTTATTTTGAACTGTGGAAAGCAAAGCTGTTAGCACGCAAGCTAAACTGCTGCTAACCAGCTGCTGTCTCCTAGTTAGATGCATGTTAATCAATTGCTAGATAGACAGTTTGATGTTTATTGAATGATAGCTGGAAAATCTTGAGTTCACTTGGTTTGTAAGCATGTCAGCAAACTATACAGTTTCATTCATTTTGAAGTAATGCAGAATGAGACAGCTAAAAGCACCATAAAGGATTTACGATGCTTTTACACCGCCCAACCCCTGGTAATACTCTATACCACAGTAATCTTTGGAGATGGTTTGAAGGTATGAAACAAATGGATACTGTATGATCCTAGTGGTCATAAATGCTGAGACACAACAGATCTCTATCAAAATCATCAGAACAACAGAAATATGTTAACTTGTTTAATCGCTTTTTTATTAATCACAGATATAACGGTAATGCAATGTTAATGAAACAGTATTGAGGCATCAGCCCATAACAAGAACTGTGCTCCATTAAGATGATCCCATTTTGTCTGGTCTTCGAACCCACTCAATAATTGCAAAATGTGTAAGTGGAAATCTGTGCCGTGCAATTATCTTCCCTCCTCCTGCATTATTAATGACACAGTGCTGTTATTATCCTAACGCCCTGACAAGTCTATCATTATCTCAAACTACCCTGTAATGGAGTACATATTTTTGCCATTCTTAAGATTGCCATCTTGTATGTTGTCAAGCGCTAGACATCATAAGTGTGAAAGATGCAGTGCAGGATCACCTTTACCTCTATGTGATTTGGAGGTTTGCATTGGAAGTATGCGTTGGATAACGCAAGGACCAAGGACTTGTTAAAAAGTGTTAAGTGTTAACAAGTAAGACATTTGTGACATGTTGGCTGCTACAGATCTTTTCTGAAGGATGCTTTCATACGTTTGCTATGTCACTTCAGGGTAATCTTGTGTTTTTTGGTTCTGTTAAAACCAACTTGAGTCATGTTTACATTGTTTATAAAGTAAAAACTGGTGTTTCATGCTATAAGCAATGTAAGCAGGGGGCCCACTAATATGTTGTTTTATATGTATATCATTGCTGTCATATGTCAAAGATGACATATGTCCAAACATCTCCATTTTTGTCCAATATTATTTTTATGCATCATACAAATATACAGCAGCTGCCGTTTACCTTGTTTGAAAAATTCATAACAATTGGACTAAGAGAAAGGAAAAAATGGTTCCATTGACTTGCATTGAAGTTAAATTAGGTTTTTGCCCTCTCCTGTAAAACTGCCATTTTAAAGATGAGCTACAACTTTACTTTACTTTGTGTTGTTGTCAAGATAGAGAGCAGGAAGGTAGTATGAAGTTAACTACTAGCAAGCTCCAAGTAACTAACCCACCCACACCACTGTGGCTATTCTTACAAAGGTGTTAGTTCTGCCGTATCAGTTTGAGCCAGAGTCCAATCTTGAAATTCAGGTATAACAAGTTGTGTAAGGGTGTGTGCTAAGTTCGCCAGTAGGTGGGCAATAAGGACTGTGTTGTGAGATGATGTCACATTGTAGTAGAGAAAAGAGCTGGAATTCCAACGAGGCACCTGTTTCAGACAGCTGAAAAAAGTGGCTTCTGTGGGAGAGAGTTTCTCCCTCTGCTATGTACTTTGTAAACCATTTACATGCACATAAAGCTATAAACACACTAAAGGAAAGAAACAAACCGTAAAAGCATAATAGGTCCCCTTTCAAGTTGGCTGGCTAAGAAATCTTGCTTTGTTAGAGAAGCCCCAGAGCCAGGCTCTCATTCATGTATCCTACAACTAAAGAATTACAGCTTGTATTGTTTTCCCTGTAATTCCTAAATTGTACACCTTAGCACGTAATAACCCTGTGACTCTAAAGAGTTAAATATTCCCTTTATATACTTAATGACTGCTTTTTATTGTGTTCACCTTAACATTCATTAAACTTCTTTTTCATTAGTATTACACAAGTAAAGTGGTTAGGGTGGGTTGTGGAGCCCCCAAGTAGGATGTTGATTAGTGCCTCCAAACATTCAGTATTCATTCCAGACATAGAAAGACAGTGGATATTTTGGAGTAAGGCAGTTTAGTTTGTAGCATTGTGGGAGCAGCTGTTATGATTACTTGATTTTTCTGCACCCAGTTATCCCCTTCCTGCTCGTCAGCAGCTATCAGTCACTGCAGTTAGAATATGAACTTTCCTGTACCTGCTAACGAAGGCAAACATGCCAGGAAAATGTATATTTCAATAATAATTATTCACTATGTTTAAGCAGCGAAAACTTAATTCATGGGTTTAAAATACCATGTTTTTTTGCCTGCTCAGCACACAATTATAATCATGGAAATGCAGCTTTTTAGTCAGGGAAATCTGGGAAAACTCAGGGAATTTGACATTTCACTTGAGGTGGGAACAATGTAAGTTGCAAATAGGTACCCTGTCAATGCAAACTGACAGAGCAATTCTAATGTTATAGGGCTGAAGAATGGAAGCCTGGAACTTGGCATTTAAGTCCTATGCTTGTTTTATATAAATAAAATTGAATAAATTAATAAGTAAATAAATACAGTTGTTCAAAGAGTTTTCTGTCAGTATAATATTTGACAGAAATTGTAAATTAACATCATCAATAATAATAATAATAGAAGAAGAAGAAGAAGAGGAAGAAGAATAAGTAGAAGAAAAAGAACAATATTACTACAACTACCACTACTACTACTACCACTACTACTACTACTACTACTACTAATAATAATAATAATAATAATAATAATAATAATAATAATAATAATAATCTTGGTGACTGAGGGTCTTAAATGACTGCTTATACTGCTTACAACAAGAAACAGCCTTGTGTCCAGGTGCAGCCCTTAGTAATGTTATGCATACAGTACTAGGCAAAAGTCAAAGACTAACATTCATTTATTTAAATGAACATTTTGAAATAAAATCAAAGTTATTTTTAAACAACTTAAAAAAGAATTTGAATTACAAGTAATTAAAACATGCAGACATATATGAATGTCACTATCTGATGAACAGCCCTAATACTATCAACTCTGAGAGTGAGGAGGGGAGAAGATCAAGCTCCACTCTTGCTTCAGATCTCAAGCGAATTTCTCAAGACTCAAGACTGGAAGGGTGTGTACAGACCATTACGGAGAGAAGGACACAGACAAGCAGAAAGAACATTTGCAGTCAAACAAAGATGCTGCCTGAGCCCTCAGCACAATGAAACGCACATCACTGAATGGATTACTCGGTGAATGAAAGGCAGAAAATGAAACCTGCTCTAAGACTGAACTTTGGAGGTGTGGAAAAATAGCCCTGTGCATTTCTTAGGGAAAAAATGAAAGCTAGTCCAAATAAGGTAACGTGTGAATGCTGAAAATGTTGATACTGCAGGCTTCTGTGTAATTTCCTGTTAAATATGTTTTCATGCTTTTCCCCCCTTTTTTCTTTAGTGTGTGCGCACATGTGTTTGAGGAAGAGAGAAAGAAAGAGAGAGATAGTATCCGTGTTTGTGCTTCACTGTTGGTGAAACAAACATTCTATTCTCTGATACTAATCAATACCTAATGCCAGATGGCAGTAAACATATTCTGCATTGATTTTTCCATTGACCTTAATTCCCCCTATCCCCTCTGCACTCTGTTCCCAACGAAAAGGATAGGCTGCCATTTACAGTAAGCACTTTCCATCTAGTATCAAAACGCATGCTCCAGTTCCTACTCTGCTTTGTGTGCAACCTTCTTACGCAACCATAACGACTTTCAAATTCACATGAATATGCATATCAACGTAAAGATGAGAGCAAAACACTCCCCACCCGCTAGCCCTCCCCCTCTTATGCCCTTATCTAATCTTTGTTCCACACAACCCCTTCCCCTCCCTTCCACACACACCCTCTCCTCCGCTCTAGCAGGGATTCCCACCAGCTCTCTTCTCCTTGCTAGCGTCATAGCTCGGGGAGTGCTGGCCTGGCTCCAGGCTCTGGGGCCGATGGCTCTCTTTTCCTCTCCATCCTCTCCTCCCTGTGCTGACTCAGTCTGCTTCCTGGCAGCCTCGCACTCTCTCTCTCTGGCAGCGCGCTCCGACAGTTGGGTATTTGGAAGAGAAACAGCTTTAGAACAACAGTGGGGCGCTGAGGACGATGTGACAAACACCGACTTCGTGCTGAACCTTGAGCCGCAATGAAACGCAGCACAAACCAAGGAGCAATGCGGCAAACAGGAAGTCGGAGAAGATTAGAAGAGAGACTGGATGGATCATTTAGACCCGAGGGAGAGTGTTGAGTCACCGGCAGGTAGATGTGCTTCTGACAGCCCTCCATTCTGAGGGCCTGCAAGGGAAAATAAAGGCATCCTAAGGGAAATGGTTGATCCCTGCTATAGCATCAACACAAATGGGTTTATATTCTCTAGGGTGGCTGACTGCGAAACAGCAGCCAAATGTGACTTTCATGATCGCATGCACCCCAAAGCGCTACAGTAATCCAATGCATCCCCTACTGCCATATATATTTGCTCAGCGCAATGATGGCAGTAAAATCCCCCAGTCCTGTAAACCACTAAATAACTGTATGCTCTATGACTTTCATCTAATTCCAGGCTTCAGCGGAAAACACATTTGCTGCTCAGGCACCTCTATATTGCTATCTTCAGGCTTTGTCTGCCACTGCTTGCTTGCCCAAGGGGCATCAATATCCATAATGTTTTCTAATGGCATCCTGCATTTCAATATGTTTTCCATTTGGCATGTTTCATAGATGGAACAGGCATTCCATTTTAGAGGCTTTAGAGTTACTGTCATTCCTGTATTAAATGGCTTGATTTTTAAATGGCTTGATTTGTCGTTTTGACATTGACATGATCAATGTTTGATGCAAAAAGAAAAAGATTAGCACAATAAGTTCACAGCAATAATCATAGCAATAATATATTCCCTTCCCTAGTATATTCTACCTCTGCCCTTATGCTTTTATGAGATTTCACTTTCATTTACTGTGTTATGCAGCCTTTTGTACATGTAAATGCTCTGCAAAGTTATAAAGTCTAAAGTTAAAAACCACTTTTCTCAGCTGCCTGAAAAGCCTCATTGGAATTCCTGCTATTTTCTTTGTTACCAGATGATGCCATCTCGTAACAGAATTCTTACTGCCCACCTACCAGCAAGCTTAGCATGCTTTCATACAACACACAGGGAGCTAAAAAGCTAAACTTACCACCCTGAAATGTCCAGCTCCAGTCTAGCTTGCTAAGGTAGCTTGCTACCAACTTGTTCTACTGGACTTTCAGGACTGACCTCTGGTTTAAGCTGATACAGCAGAACTGGTGCTGTTGTAAGAATAGCCACAGTGGTGTTGGGGTTGAACTTGTAGCAGGATGCTGCTCTGGTAGTTGACCAGTCAGAACAGAGTGAGCGAGCTGACCAATCACTGGACTTTTTTGGAAGGCAGGGCTTAAAGACACAGGAGCTCAAGCATGTAAACCCATTCTAGCAGACCCAAAAAGTACAATTGTGAACACTGAAAATGAGTGTATTATGACGTCTTTCAGGGCTAAGGGATGGATGGGGGTTCTTGGAATTCCTTCCAAGGACAAATTAATTTCTGAATTAAAATATTTACCCACTGAGTATAAATAAAACAAACAAAAAATACTTCATAATTAACTGTTTTAAAAATGAAGCAAATACTATACTCAGACAGACTCTAAAGAGAAGCTCAGAAAATGACTCAAAACACTGTTTCTGCTGAAAAAAAAACCCTGAGTAGTATTGTAATGTGCCAGTTAGTTATCTTAGCATTACTTAAGTGAAAAGTCCTCAGTAGTGTATAAGTTCATGAGTGATAAGTTTAGCATCAGTGTTGTATTGGATTCATAAATACACACATGACATTAACTAAAAAAACACATTTTAACAACTGTAGAGATAAAAATCATTTTGTTATTGGGATATAGCAAATTATTTATACAAAGTGTTTTTTCAATGCCTTAAATTTTCCAATATGGTGACTTAATCAAAAGTATGTGTTATCTATTTGACAATGTGTCTATGTACCGCCAGTAAATCAAGGAAAGACCATGTCTGTAACTCCTCCTTCTCACTTCCTACATCCTATAGATACCCTTCAGTCACTCTTGTGATGAAATATTGCACCCCACCGCCTCCCTTTTGCTCCAGTTTCTCCACGACCAGCACTTCTTCTAGCAAAAACCCAAAGACCCATCAGAACTCCAGCCCAGGTTCCTCAGAGTTTTCCTCCTCTCATCATTTCTCTTTACTTTGCTGTTGCAAAATGTATTTGACAAGTACTGTCCTACTTCTGCTAAAAATAGCAAATAAAGTGGAACACTTTTTTTCAGTTGTAGCCGTTATTTATTACAATAACAAACTTCTAAGAGCTAACATCATGACCACTATTTAATAACACCTAGTTGTTCATAATAGGTTTAGTAAAATTCAGATCTCTGAGAATTGCCCATTCTTTCATGTTTTTTTTCATTTTGTGAATTTCACACTTTTGAAATTTACTCCTGTATTAGCAACACTAGCACCACTAGCATCTCTCAGTGATGTTTCTGCCCATATTTCACCTTTATTCTTTAGTTTGGTGTTTGAGTGAATAACATGTGTCCTTTTTGTTATTGCTGTTGTCTTGATCTGTGAAACATATTAAGCCATGTGACATGTGTATTGACCAATTCTTCATTAACTCTATCAATCTGTTTACAGTAACTAATAACAAACTTTCTTTTCTCTTGCGAGCCTTATGAAGTCATTCTGCTGCAAAACTCTTAACCAGTGGTCATTAGCCCTGATCCTGAAGATCTTCCTACAGAGTTTAGTTCCAACAGCTGTCTATCACACCTGCTCCAGTTATTTACATTCTTCAGAAGTTCCATATCAGCTACATGAGATGCCTTAGTATTAGATAAGGGAGGAAGTAGCATTTAGATGCAGGTTGGAACTAAACTCTGAAATCTGCTTGTTGTTAAATTGGTGCATGTAGGCCCCGGCCTTTCATATTTCATATACTGACTAGTACTACTGTGTTTTCCTAATGCTGAAAAATTAATAACTTGTACATAATGGCCATTTTGATTAAAAGTATATGAGGTACCTGTGTATACATAGCATGCTGAATATCCACATGTATAATACAGTATAAATGTTATTAGCACATAGCACTTATATTAATAAATATACTCCCTAAAGTTGATGTAGTTGCTCATGTGCTTGTACACATGTCAGTCAAAGCAAACCATCATTGTGAGAGTATGCCTCAATAAATGCCTCAGCTCTGCCCCCCTTTTAATCATCAAGCAGCGAGAGTAATTAGAAAACCTTATTTGCAGCTTGTGTGGCAGCCTTGAGTCGCTAGCAGCTGGGCGGCTGGTGCGCCGGTGATGAATGACCAAAGGCCTTAATCTGAGATTGCTCTCGAGTCTGTGAACGGTGCATGATGAACGGCAGAGCCTCGTGACACGTCTGATGAACTGATACAGTGTGGGGAAATGTCACTCTGATCCTCCTCAGCCACGGCCCCCAGAGATTTCCGCAACTGTTTCCGTGCAGGCTTATCCTCTTGGTTGCCCTGAGCTTCTAACACCTTCACATGCACCGCAAGGTTCCTCTGGACTTGAAACCAAACTCCAGAGCTTATTAAGGGCCTGTTGCTGGAAAATAAATAGGATAAGCTATAAGCTACGGGCTTGTAAGCACACAGACTATTTCAAGTTTGCCAATGATAGAATTTTGCTATTTGTATAGCATTTCATAGCAGATCTCAGAATCATACCATTGGTGCACGGCATGAGCTTTGCGACTGAAGTAATAAGCTCATTTTCTTTATGATGCCTAAGAGAAGATAAAAAAGCTTTGCATATTTCTGGGAAAGGTAAAATGCTGGTTAAGCCAAGGGTCATTAAATTCCTCCAATAGACCACTGACTACCTGCATGGTGGTGATTATATTCCATAACTACTCAAAAGGCAGGAAATTACAGCAATAAAATGCTTGCATCGTGTAGATATAGAGGCTGTATCACGTTTCAGTCAAGTTAACACCGCGCAAGCACACATATTCATAATCAGCATAGCGCAGTGCATTAACATTCCAGAAAAGTGAGAAGTGGTGTGTGTTCTGACCCACTCTACAGATGGAGGAGCCCTCCTCTCTTCATTTTATTGCCTTAATAGTTCTCTGCATCTCACCCCCCCCCCCCCCCCACCTCATCTCTCTTACTGCATACTGAGAACAGAAGGGCTCTTGAGGGAATGACCTCTCATTTTTCACCCTCTCTCTCTCATTCTGTTTCCTCTCTCCACTGTGATGGATAGCTGACATCCCAGTTCAATCCGATGCCTTGCTAAAGAGGGGGTCACGCACTGCAGAAACCATGCACACACACGGGATGTGGCACCTCTTACACAGCATTTCACCTGGATCTTCTGCAGGATGATCAGAAGCTCCCATAGGTCCATGCAACAACCTGAACTCTGACGCTGACAGTGTTAATATTTCATCTCTGCACAGTGTTTGTAGTACTACAACCTTTAGCTCTCGCTCTGCTTCTGCCTGAGATGCAGCAATGCCTGCGAAAGCATTTATAAGAGCCATTCTAAGTTGGGGCTGCTGAAAATTTTAAATAGCATATATGCATGCAAGTGCTGATGTCATACTGAATGCTGTGCCAAAGGATTTCTCCTCTGCTCTGTAGCAGATACATTATACAAGGAGGAGGAGGCTGCGCACTGGTTGAAAAACGAACGGGATAGCTCGTAACACTCATCACGGTGGGAAGTCTTGTCTTTCCAATCACTTTGTTGGTAAAGGCATAAGCAGGAAAAAGTTTCCCTTTGTTGTTGAGATAAACATGCGTTATTGCCAGAACAACTTGGAAAAATACAATTTTTAGGTATTATTTGAGTCGAAAAAAAGGAATTTTAGCAGCTATTTCAATTTCATATATGCTTTTGAAATGCAGCCTGGCTACCAAAATCAGGTTTATAGATCTCACTACCATGCAAATAGATTTCTACAACTGGAAACAACTGCGAGAGTACATTGCTACAGTGGACTTCATATGTATGCTTCTGTTGCTGTAGTGACTGTATGCATTAGCTAAATGGAGGATCTCTCTGCTCACTCATGCTGCTGTTTGGAATAATTATTGTATCGTTAACATTAGCTAGCTTATCTAGAACTCCGCTCTAAATACTAATGCTAATGCTATACTAATGCTAATGCAAGTCAGTCTGGAAGATAACTCTAAGGAATAGGAATATCTTTTGTAAAGCTGAGATTAGTCAATTGCTATTTTATTAGGAATGCCTTTTGTAGGGTTAATGTAAAGTTTCACTGGACTGAACTCCTGAAAAGAAAGCAAGAAGGTCCCGCTTTTCGACACTGTGAGGTCCTGCTACAAACTACAGGCTTCTAAAAGTTGCCCATTCTCAGCACAACTATATCATGACTAATATTGATTCATATAGAATACATATAGAATATCCAAACATGTTTGTTTCATTAGTACCAGCAATGACATTCCCACAAATGCATCATACTGAATGACATCTCACTAGGTAATGCCGTTCTAAGGCCCATTCTTAAAAATCTCATAGATGCATTTATTCAGCTTTTTGCTCTATGATGTCTACATAGAAGATATGTGACTTTGGTCAGGGTGAAGAGTGCCCAGATGTGGTTTTGCATGCCCATTCACAACTCTATGATTTGATCCTAGAAAGACACAAGCTGTTTTCTGTTTCTTGGTGGGCTCATTAATAATTTAATAAGTTCTGCTCTGATTAGCTGGTTTACAATGAGACACTGCAATGTTCACACAGAAGCAACATGCTGAAATAAACACAGGCGATGAAAAAAAAAACTTCTATGTACATAACCTAGATTATCGTACCTGCAAAATTAAGCTACATATTTAATGTTATTTAAGGCTTTCTAGTTAATTTCTAGTTAAGTAAGGTTTTCTATGATCTTGAAGACGTGGGAGCTGAAATTGGCTTCCTATTTGGCAGCTTTTTGTAATTTACTGTTCCATCTTAAATGGTGTGGCAGTTAGATTCTGGCACCTGTGCATTTAAGCATTTAAGCATTTAAGGTGGAACAGGATATTTGAACCTGGTGAATAGGAAGCCAGCTAGCCTTGTTTAGCAATAAACACCAGCCATGCTTGCTGACAGTTTGGTTCCTCTGGGGAAGTATGTTGACATCCCTTTCATAGCCTGGAATTGTACATTTCATGTCACCATTTTCATTGCCATTGCTGTAGTTTTATAATACCAGTACCATTTGATTTCAGTCATCTGTGCTGGAAAATCTTTTTTCTTGTCTCTGTAATCGCAATGGACTATATATTTTCTTTCTAACATCATACAAGATATTAGATTTGTGGCACACCATTTCACACTGTTTCGACGAAGCAAGCTGTTCAACACAGAAACCATGGCAATTTGTTGAACAGTGTTGTGAGACTGAGCATGCCCCTGGTACTTGACTACTAAGCTGAGTCTGGTGTTTTCACCAAGCTGTGCAGGAAGCCAGCACTCCAGTAATAGAGTCCCCAGCCCTATTCTCTGGCATTGCTTTACAGAACCCTTTTGGCACCTTTCTTGTTGGAAGCATATGATAAATATACTTTGTGTGAAGTTATCATTATCATTTTTAACAGCAGTAGTTGAACAATCTTGAAAACTGGGAATGCTGCAGCACCCTCAGCACATCTACGCGCCCTACGTCCCTGCATACAGAGCATTTTTATATTTGACAGCTGGAGCATTATGGGTCACTCATGGATTGTGTTTCCTCTGAGGATCTCAGACTGACATGCCATGCAGAACTGAAAGCATAATCATGTTAGTCATGGGTGCAGGGTTGCACACATGATCCACACAGCTGTTAACTTGTGTGAGAGTCATCATCTTTAATCACCTGTATTATTCATATCCAGCCTATGCAATTATCATTTAACATGCTCTTTGTAAAAGCACTGACGGTGTACAGAGGAGGGGATGGGGGGGGGGGGTGGTGGTCATGCATTAGGGCTGCAGTTAATGGCCAGTGGATTCCCCCACAGAACCATTCTCGTTTAGTATACACTCACCAGACAATTCATTAAGTACACCATCATCTGCATATACATTTCATCAGCTCCATTTACCATATAGGTACAGACTGTAGTCCATCTGTTTCTCTGCATACTTTGTTGGCCCTCTTTTAGCCTGTTATTCAGTGGTCAGGACCCCCACAGGACCACCACAGAGCAGGTATTATTTGGGTGGTGGATCATTCTTGGCATTGCCTTGACCATGACATGCACTGGTGAGAGTGAATCAGACAAAGCAGCGCTGTCCACTCACTGTCCACTCTATTAGACACTTCTACCTTGCTGGTCCACCTTGTAGAAGTAAAGTCAGAGACGATAGCTAGTCTGTTGCTGCTCAGTTTGTGTTGGTCATCCTCTAGTCCTTCATCAGTGGTCCCAGGACGTTGCCAACAGTTTTGTTTAGTGGACTATCTTCAGTCCGGCAGTGACACCGGGGTGTTTAAACACTCCATCAGCACTGCTGTGTCTGATGCAGCTTAAAACACACTAACACTGCAGTGCTGAGAATGGCTCACCACCCAAACAATACCGGCTTTGTGGGGGTCCTGACTATTAGCGGGGTAACAAAGTATTCAGATTAACAAATAGACTACAGTCTGCAATTGCAAGATTGTAGGATAAAAGAGAAGAGTGTAGATACAAGGAGGTGTACTTAACAAAGTGGTCGGTCTGTGTATGTGGCTATGACTATGAGGCATGTCTTAAAGTGCATATAGCTGAACAATAGCTCTGTGACTGCACTGTGCAAATGCTGCGCCGCCAGTGACGGAGGCTTATTAACATATAAAGGAGCTTGTGTGGGCCACAGAGTCTCCCTCTGGCAGATGTTGAGAGAGTTGTTTTTGGCTGACTTTTCCCCAGCACTGTGCATTTATTTCACGCATGGAAATTAAAAAAGGAACTAAATTTTTTTATGTCAGGTTACATGCTAAGTGGGCTAGCATACTCATCCTTGTAAATGCGGCAAATGATCACACAGTTGGATTTTGTGGCTGCTTTATGCCTGTATTCATGTGGCTTTATGTATAAACGTAGAGTCTGTGGTAGCGTTGAATGGAGCCCGCTCTCCCCCAGCTGCAGTATCTTGAGCTTTGATGCTGGCAGCTGCATGAGGGGCTGGAGCTATACTGGTGTTTGAAGTGAGTGCCCGGGTGCAGGGTTGTGTGTGTGTGTGAGCACGAGTGTGTGTTTGTGTGTATATGTGCGCGGCTTGCATGCTAATGACGAGGCAGCGGTGCTAAGCGTGGGAGAACGGGCGGAAAGGTCTAACGCAGCCCACGTTATTGATGTTACTCAAGAGATGCTTCGCAGCAACAGCAATGCGATTTCGCACTTTCCTTGCAGAGGAAGAAAGAAACCGGGGAAAAGCATTAAACATATCATAATGTGAGCCAAATGTTCATTCAGACTGGGGAACAATGGGTGTTTGCTTTGGATCCTACGCTGGATGCATGGGGAGGAAGGGTTTTGTAAAAGGGAGGGCTTGGTTTTGAATGAAATCCAGGCTTCACCAAACATTGAGTCTAGCAAAGCTAGATGTGATCTCATAATGAGAACGTCTTGGGACATCCATGGGAAATGTCTGGGCTAAATGTGGATGCAGGTCTAGACTTCTAAGGGTGGAAACAAATTTGCAAACAAGTCGAAGTCCTGTTGGTTGATTCCTTCTGGGTGCAGCTATGTTTTTTTGATGATGAGTGTATATACACTATATTGCCAAAAGTATTCACTCGTCTGCCTTCACGCTCATATGAACTTGAGTGACATCCCATTTCTAGTTCATAGGGTTTAATATGTTGTCATCCCACCCTTTGCAGCTATAACAGCTTCAACTCTTCTGGGAGGCTTTCCACAAGGTTTAGGAATGTGTTTATGGGAATTTTTGACCATTTTTCTAGAAGCGCATTTCTGAGGTCAGACACTGATGTTGGACGAGAAGGCCTGGCTCGCAGTCTCCACTCTAATACATCCCAAAGCTGTTCTATCAGGTTGAGGTCAGGACTCTGTGCAGGCCAGTCAAGTTCTTCCATCACTGAGCTCCTGAGAGCGACCCATTCTTTCACAAATGTTTGTAGAAGCAGTCTGCATGCCTAGGTGCTTAGTTTTACACACCTGTGGCCATGGAAGTGATTGGAACACCTGCATTCAATGATTTGGATGGGTGAGTGAATACTTTTGGTAATATACAGTATATAGACATACTCAATGAGCAATTTATTAGTACACTCATTGTCTAGAGTCTACACAGACTGTAATTTGTTATGGTGGCTTTACCACATTCAGCTATTATTTGTGTGGTGGATCATGCTCAGCATTGCAGTGACAATGTTGTGGTGGTGAGCTTGTTAGTGTGTGTTGTTGTGATGGAGGCATGTTATTGTGTGTTGTGCTGGTACAAGTGAATCAGACACATAAGTGCTGCTCTATGGCGGTCTTGTGGGGATAAAACCTTACCTCAGATGTAAAACATCGACAACTGTAAAACAATGCCTTCAGCATTATGCAACACATGCACATGTATTCCATTACTTTACAATTACTTTATGTCATGTAGTACTTAGAGATGTATAAACATTTCAGATGTCTGCTTCCTATCTTGATTTACCTTTCTCTCCCCTACTTAAACGCATCCAGATGAGCTTAATATGGTGTGTTTGAACTGAAAAATCACCAAATTCAGCCAGATACCAGCTCTCCAGGACCACAGCTGTGCACCTCTGAACTAAGGAGCCATTACTGATTGCTTCACCTTTAACTCTGTCTGCAGCAACACTTGTCCTCTACTTAGAAAAGAAAAGAAAGCCCTGTGACTCAAAACACACTTATAATACAAGACAATTAGCAGATGCTTTAGCACCTCCCTGTTATACATTAGGGATGGTAAGATTCACTGATTTGCATTGGTACACTGAAATAAAAGGTTCACGATGCAATTACCCTGATTAAAAGAGTGTGCACTGGATAGAATTTGGGATGAACTCGGGGTGCATTGGATCTACTAACTTTGCATCTGCTTCTTCATCCCTGTTGGATTCAGCTCTGGCCGCAGTGGCACCCCTAGCAGGACTGGTCAGCAAAGCATTCCAGCGTTTTTTTCAAGCCCTGCTGACTAACAGCTTTAGTCATTCTAAAGCAATAACCGACACTATCGCCATATATATTTGTAAAGATATTAAACCATAGAACTGTAGAGAGAGTCTTGAAGGTTTAATCATATCATTTCTGAAGTAAAATGGAATGTTTTTAATGAATGTAATTTATTTATTACTGCTTAAATAAGATATAAACCAAACTATCTGCGCGTTACTGAACTGCACAGCATCACGTTCTTTTACATCACTCAGCATCTCACTGCATTGTGTAATACTGCATTGAACTCGCTGTGTCTAATCACACTGCATCACAATAGGGGTGCATCATATCACATTAGTAGCTGTATCAGTATCATTGTCAATGCATCGAGGTGTGTATCGCATTGGCCTCAGTGATGGAGGTGCACATACCTGTTACAATAGTGTATTGAACCAAAAGGTTTTCTGTTTATTTAGTAGGAAGAGGGAAATGCCTAAAGTATTCCTTAATTAACTAGCACCTAACTGTAACGTCTTCACATGGATTTCCCATTTTGTGTCCTGACTATCCAGCCGGTCCACCTAGCAGGTAGAACTCACATGTAAGACCACCATATGGCTATGATCAGGGCCTCGTGCTGGTAAAAAATGGGGAGGTGGTTGTTATCAATGGTTGACTAACTGCACCAGCCACCTGTGTTTTTGTGAATCCGAGCCATAATGCTCCAGCCCGTGCCCATCAAAAGGTGTTTCCTGCCAAATTCTCTGTACACTGCATGGCTGAAACTGACAAGGAGAATGTTCAGCACTCGGAACAGTATCCGCTGCATTCCCCTGTAGCTTTAGTATTTCTGTTATCTAGACATTTTTGTTCCTTGGTCTTTGGATGCCTTGATTTCAAATCATAAAAGCTCTTATTCACTGCGGCAGTTTCAACAGAGTGACTAATTACTTCCATTTTTTTCTCACATATTGTGGCCACCAAACGTATCTGACTTCAAATCCAACATTCTGCACGAAAACGGAGGAATGTTTTCAATTTTTACTCTTTTCTCTTTTTATACGGAATCACATCTCTCAAAATTCTTTAAATATGAGAGTACGCTGTTATTTATTCCGGACATTATTACACTGCTAAATGCATACGCAGTTTCAGCTGAGACAGCAGGTAAATGCAAATAAAAGCAAAAAGCAGTGATTTATAATTCAACTTTGACCTGTATTTGAATGAAAACATACACAGGCAGTACAAAGTTATGTCATTGTGTCATTAAGTCATTATTTGATGCCTGCAACACATTCCAAAAACTTGGGACAGAAGCATTTTATGACTAGGAATGTCCAAAGAACATCTTTGTGATGTAATCACAAAGGATGAGTAAAAATGAGTTGAGGTTTGGCAAAAATACAGAAGACATGACTGTGTGTAAAGGGAAAGGCCAAAAACACAATGACCTTCGTCTCTCCAAACACAACTCTATTGAAAAGAGGTATCTTTCTGTGATGGATATCACCACATCAGAATCAGAATCAAAATCTCTTTGTAACACATACAATTAATTTGTCTTGGTGAGAGCACATGTGTATGACATGTAACATACTAAACAGTGCTGGCAAGCACACAGACTGTTAACAAGCATTTCGCTAAAGGAAAAGTGCAATTCAGTAAATAGAATAAAGAATAAGAATAATAAAGAACTAAGAGACAAAAGTGAATATCTATACTATCTATATCTATACTTCACTGAATATTACAGAATTATATGAACAGTTATAAAACTGAACATCTATACAGCTGTGCAAATAAGCGCTGTGTTACAGAGGAGGTTCAGTTCAAGTTTAAAGTGCAAGGTGTCCACTGTGCTTAATGAACACTACAGCTCCGGGGAACTAAAAAGCTGTTAGCATGTCTTCTTGTGCTGGTTTTGATGGACTTCTAACAGAAGGAAGGGTCTGGAGATGTCCAGGATGAGAGGGGTCAGCTGTAATTCTGCCAGCACACTTCATCACCCGGCTGTTCTAGATGTCTGGAGTGTTTGCACACTGCATCCAATGACCTTCTCTGCTGTCCTGATAATGCGCTCAAATTTAGCTCGTCCTTGTGAGGTGAATTGAACTAAACCAGATGGTTATGAATGATATGAGGAAGGACTCGATTATGTTTGGAACGGGATCATCAAGGTCTGCAGCAGCTTGAATTTATTTAGCTGTCTTTGGATAAACATTCTTTGCGATGCTTTCTTGGTTATGGAGACTGTGTTCCTTTCCCACTTCAGGTCTCCAGATATGGTGGGGCCCAGGAACTTAAGTGACTCCACAGGGTAAATCGCAGAGCCTTTAATGTTGAAGGGGCTTAGGGTTACTACTGTCTCTAGTTTTTTATGTGTTGAGCAACAGGTAGTTGCTGCTGCCGTAGAAGACCAGCTGCTTGACTTCCTTTCTGAAGGCACTCATCACCATTGGTTATGAGGCTCACCAGAGTGGTGTTGTCTGCAAACTTCAGGATCTTCCCAGCTGGTCCCTTACAGACACAGTCATTGGTGTAGAGACTGAGGAGAAGGGGTGAGAGCACACGACCTTGTGATACTCCAGTACTGAGGGTCCGGGGGACTATATTTTCCTAACATCTTTTGTCTCCTGTTTATCAGGAAATCCATAATCGACACCCACATGTAATCTGACACCGACCGCTGGGACAGTTTGATCTGTAAGGAGCTCTGGCACTATGGTATTGAATGCCAAGCTAAAGTCCACAAACAGACCTCTAGCCTAGGTTCCAGGATTGTCAAGATGCTGTGAAGTGTAGCGTGAAGTGCAGTTCATCATATCGTCAGTAGACCTGTTACCTCTGCATGCGAACTGCAGGGACTCCAGGAGAGGGTTTGTAATGGCCTTTAGGTGCATTAGGACCAGGTGTTTAAATAGTTTCATGATTACAGAGGTCAGGGCTATTGGCCTGTGGTAATTAACTGATGTTTGAGAGATGTTTGATTTTTGGTGGACTGGATTAATGGTAGATGTTTTAAAGCATGGGCTTGGGAACATTTTGACAAACCATTGTATCCGTAGCTGCATCCACAAATTCAAGCTAAGAATGTAGTATGCACAGTACAATGTCAACAACGTCCGTAAACACCTTTTCAGCACTTAATCTCATCTGAAATTGAGTGATGTGGAAACATGTCTTGTGGTCTTATGAATCAACTTTTCAAATTATGTCATGTTCTCTAGGCCAAAGAGGAAATGGAGTATTGAGAATACTAGTATAAAGTTAAACAATGGTTAAGCCGAGGTTTTAATGGGTAACCTACAGATCAGTTAAAGCATCATTAACACTGAACACATTTAGAGCAGTATATTCTGGCACATTACCATAGCATGACTGCGTATTCTGTGAGTGCAGGTGCTAAACTGGCTTGCCTGTAGTACTGAAATGTCTTCCAATGAAGAAGTGTGTTTTATTATACTCAAAATATGACAAACATGCTCCTGTCTAAACTTTTTTTGGGTCTTGCAGGCATCAAATTGTGAATGAGCATATATTATGACTTTCATAAGGTAAAACATCAAATATAGTGTTTTTGTACATATAGTATAGTGTTTAATTAAAAACAGGTCAAACAGAATTTACTAATCATTGCTTTCTTAAGACATACTCTTTTTCAAGGGTTCTTTTAGAAAAGGAAATGGACTTTTTCGGGGTGTATTGATATGATTCTCCATATTGGTATCAGTGAGGCACTGGCCAAAATCACTGGATCTGATACCACAAGATACCACTCTTTTAGCCTTTTAACTATCACTTAAACGCATAATTAAACAAATGTATTATAATAATGACTTAGTTGATAAAGAGAGGGGGAAAAGACAATATCAGACTGATATTGGTATCAGCAAAGTTGTGGTATCAGGACTGGACATGAAATTTCATAGGATATAAAAAGTGGTATCGAGTCACCCTAGGGTTTATATGAAACAATGGCAACTCAAAAATAAAACCAACAATGTTACCATGACAGACTCTATAATCCTGATACACAACATGAGCAGGCTGTGGATATTGTCCAAGGACACTGACTAGCTGCATGATTTATTATGAGGAGTAATTAGTCCTGTTTAATTGGTGTTAGTACAGTACAGGACAAATGCTGTGTAAAGCAATTAGATCCAGAGTTTCTGGTCATTGTTTTTAAATGTTGTTTGTGTCTGTGTGTCTGAAAAAGGGTTCTATATTACCAACAAGAATATGTTTAAAAGTCATAGAACGTTGTGTTGGACCCTTTTTGCTTAGGGTGTGGACTTTACCTATAGATAAATCTTTTTTAAAGCTCCAGGACAAAAGTGCTTTCTTTCTAAGCAGGTTAAACTTGCTCTTGAGGCCCCACTATATACATAAACATTGCGCGCCCTGTGAATAACTTTGCAATGCTTAATAAATGGTCAATGTATTTTGTCAAAACTCTTCTCTTTTGGGGTAATCTTGGGTGGCGCATACACAAGAAGTTCCTTCAACAGTCATGAGGTCAGTGTGGTTTGCCCCAGTCACATATAGCTTTAACAAAACTTTATTCCCATACAGTTTCTTTGTGTTTGAGTTACTTTTGTGTTTGAGTTTGAATTACTACCAAGAAAAGGCTAACAACCAAGCGAAAGCTAACCTAGGAAGCGTAGCTAAGCTATTCTGTTTGCCTGTTATCTGTTGTCCATACATTTGTCCGTCCATCCATCGTTTTCTTTGTCCATCTCTCTGTTCGTTCAATTGGCCATGCGAGCATTCAACCAGCCACACCCAGACAGGTCTCAGATAGGTCTCGTAAGCAAATTCAAAGCTGTTTTATTATATTTCTATCTTGTTTTTTCGATTTTAGTATGATACAAATGGTTTACGGTGTTTTACAAAGGTGGAATCTCTAGAACAAGAGATAGCAGTTACAGTAGCAGATAGCAGTTTTGACTTTCTGAGTCAAATAGTTATTGTATCACGCTTTCCTCTGTGCATGCTGTGAAATACTTTAGTGAGATAACATTTTTAACATTTGGCTTTAAAGTCACATTTTGCTGAATGTTGACTCAACCATGTGACTGTGACTTGTCATGACACCGGAATGGAAAAAAATCGGCACCATCCTTCCAGCCTTTGTTTCAAAGAGAAACATTTTTCCAGAGCTCTGTGAACTTTTGTCACTGTGTAACTTTTCATACAGACCCCCATCATGCCCAAACAGTTGCCCAAACAAGTGGCCTGTGGGCCATGTTTCGCCCTTGAACACTTTTCCATAAGCCTGCCAGATGACATCTAATTTGACCACCGCATCCAATTTATGTGCCAAGGACATCACCGAGAAAATGAACATGAATTTTCTAGTTATCCTGAGGCTGTTGGCATACTAGGGAAATTATATTTCACCCCCCTGGGGCCAAATTTATGGGTGGTATAAAGCCAAGGATTTCATTCTCATATCTGCCAATGGGCCTGTCTGGAGGAGTCTGTCACAGCTGAGCTGCAGAGTCCATGGCAGACACGTCTGGCACCAGATATCACTCCATCACCAAGACCAAAAGGTTACTCCACCATCACCGACTGTGATCTAGACATGCACAGCCTTATTCAGCCTGGAAGTACTTACGATGACAGGGCTCATATTATGGAACATTTTTAAAGTAGGAACTTTACAAAGTACAGGGCAGCCAATCAGAATAGAGGTCATTTTAACAGTCTTATAGTTTGAGTAACAAAATACTCTGTTTAATTATAAGGTAGGTTTGAAAATGGTCATTCAAAAATGAACTATGAATCATCTGCTCACCAGGCAAAAAATGAGTCACTTTACATGCTTAAGGTGGTAGGCTCCTGCAGATGACGTTGCACGAGGATGATGGGGCTATAAATACCTGTGGGGTGTGAATGCCGGGATTCATAGATTGAGAAGAAGTGGTAGAATGCAATGTGTGTGGAAAATGGGTCCAAAGCAGATGTTAATGATTAGCTAAAAGGAGTAAATTGTGTTTGGGCGTGCCTAAGACCGTAGTGTGAAGGAAGTAGCTGAATTTACAGGTGTATGGAAGTGTACAGTCATATGGGTCTACCAGCAGTGGTTTCTAAAATCCCAGTTTACAGGAAATTCTTATGAGAATTGTCCCAGGGAAGGCATCTGCCAAATCTAGCCCAACTGTGCCATTCTGTGATGCAAGAGTGACTGAACATTGATGTAGCCTACATCCAGAAGCTTCCAGTCCATGCCAAATCAAATCTCAGCTGTTATTTGTGCTCATGGAGGTATTACATGCTGTTAGGTATGTTGAGCCTCCATGGAGAAAAAAAAAGCTTCATATGTAGGTCTGGTGGCAGAATCAATAGGAATAGTGAACATAATGTCAAGTTTCATAGCTATGCCGATGGCATGCAGTTATACAACTTGGATGGCAGACTTACAATCTGTGTGTCACATTTCTCAGTGGAAGTCACAAAATATTGTACAACTAAACAAAGAAAAAACCAAACTACTGATCCTTGGTACTAAAATTCAGAGAATACTGGTTTGTGATAAACTAAAGGTTCCTTGCTTTCTTTCCTAAACCTGAAGTACAAAACCTGGGTGTAAGCTTAGATTCTGAGCTCTGTTTTTACCCGCTTGTAAAGTCACTAAAGCATTTTATCATTTGAGAAATATTTGGCCTTTACTATCTCGCTGCACAGAAACTTGTTTATGCAGTTGTTACAAGCAGAGCTAGACACTGTAATGGTCTGTTTCTGGACTTCCAAAAAACGTGCTCTACATAACCTGTATAAAACACAGCAGCACATATCACCCCTGTTTTGGAAGATGTGCACTGGCTGCCTGCATCTTTTAAGATAGATTTAGGACAGGATAGATTTCTGTTACTAATATGTAAAGCTCATAATGACCTTAAAGCACTTCACACTTTCTGCAGATTTCTTCCATAAAATATGTTAAGATAAAAAAATAATTAAAAAAATTAGTTGCTTTCTTTGAAGCTGGTTTGGATCCAGATTTCATCCTGATGCCCCCACCTATCACCCACCGTAAAAGCTGCCTTGGTGAGGAGCTCATATGTTTTGTGTTGGGTTTTGTTTGGTAACGTAGTTGGACGTCAGTTGGAGCAGGGAACAGTTACTGACCTAATGTCATATATGTCTTTAGCTCCTTTCCTGGCTCTTACTCTTACTGTTTATTGTTTCTTATTGTACTTTTCCTTTAGTGTAACACTTAACAGTCTGTACTCTTGTTACATGTGTGTTCTCACCAAGACAAATTCTTCGTATGTGCGACATAGTTGGTGAAATAAAGATTCTGATTCTGATCACATAGACTTAAATTCCATCACCTGCACATTTGATTTAATAGAATAGAGAATTAATTAGCCGAACCACATACTGGACAATAACTACAAATAATGCTGGGTTTAAAGGAGAGGTTTGGAAGTGGCTAAATCAGCACTTAAACTGTATTAATATTATTTTTTATTTATTGCAATATCAGTGTTTTCTAGCACTTTTGCTCACTGGACACTTAATGAGTCATCCAACTCTCTTCCTGGTTCAAGTTTACAAGAAATCACAGCAGCCCATCTTTTGTTGCACAATATCAGACACCTTCTTCCTTAATGAACATTGGTCGGTTTGTGACTACAAGACTGCTGTTGACCAGATATTATTTGGGTGGTGGAGCATTTAGCAGTGACACTGACACATGGTAGTGGCATAGCAGTGTGAATATCAGGCTCATCTGTGTTTGCTGATGTTTATACACTCCAATATGAGTGCTAGGTTAAGAGTGGTCAGCCACCAAAACAAATCCACCCAAGAAACTGACTGCTGATGAGGTGCCAGAGGAGCACGGGCATAAACTATATATCAGCAGACGGCGTATACGCTAGCCCCTGTGCACACTGCAAGGTGGACCTACAGGGTAGGTGTTTCTAATAAAGTGGCCAGTGAGTGCATGTTCAACAGGCCGTAGAAGCTTTTGGTTTGACTGTTTAAATCTAGTAGTGCAAGGTAAGGGGAAGATTTTAAGAAAGCCAGGATGTACTAATTTAGTTTGAAATGTCATCTCTTTGAAGCCGTAGTCAAACAAATGTTCTTTACTCAACACCTGCTTGTGGGATCAAGTCCTAAAAACATGATTCATAAAAACACACTGACTGCACAAGCAGTGAATAGCAGTGCCTAAGGGGCAAAGCCTGAAGAACAATTCTCAGCAAAAACATACATTGTGTGAAAGAGTAGCCATGGATACCACTGGCCACACGCGTTCTTGGGTGCGCACTCTCACACCTACGCATGCCACCTACACGAACAAAGACATTTATAGGCACTGTACACAAGGTATGTTCAGGAGTTTTGCAGCAGAAAGTGGTCTGAACAGTTGTTTGGTTTCTCTGACATAGATGAAGACTGCCTAAATTTCCCACATCTCTGTGTTTTGGATAAGAATCCAACGCATTCTCAAACTCAAACCAAGCTTTTTGGACTGCATTAACTCAAGAATGAGTAGTTATTGCTCAGGATTGTTGTATGCACGTATTTGTAAGATGTAGTCTGATA
Source organism: Semaprochilodus insignis (assembly GCA_034552555.1). Classification (NCBI taxonomy): domain Eukaryota; kingdom Metazoa; phylum Chordata; class Actinopteri; order Characiformes; family Prochilodontidae; genus Semaprochilodus; species Semaprochilodus insignis. Next base: position 19,661,440 of record CM067494.1, read on the forward strand.
ACAGCTGAAAAAGCTAACAAAATTTGACAAAGTTTGCAAACACATACACACTTATAAAGGGACAAACTATAAATACATAATGTACATGAAAAAGACTTATGTGAATAACTCATTGTTAAAGTTGACGCTTTTTTATATAGAGGCACGTTATTGGCAAAATCTGTTTTTTTATGATTTAGAATTGCTCAGAATGGTGCCAGTTTGCAGCCGTAGTGCTGAATTAAGCCTATAGAGTTTACTGTTTTTCCAAATAGCTTTTTTCTGTCTGTTTGTATTCATGTGCAAATGTAGAAACAAAGAAAACAATATCAGATTCATGTTATACATACACTAAATAACCCTAGTATTAGGCTAAAATACATATCAGAAGTCTTTATTGTTGTTATTTTCTCCCTAATTTCCTCTGACCGTCCACTGTATAATACAATGGTACACTCTTAGGCTATCCATAGTACTGAAAAGTGATTCTTTTGACTTTTGTTTCTTTATAATAACAGTGGAACACTTCTGGGAGCTATACAGAACTATTTTAAACAGGTTATTTAAAGAACATATACTGTACAGAAGTCTCTCCATTATAGAAAAGAACCATTCCACTACACAAATAAACCTTAATGCATTTAAATTGTTTCTGAGTGGTCATGGCTCTATATAGAACCATCGCCCTAGGTAAAAAAAATTCTTGAAGAACAATTACTGTACTTCTCTGTAATTTCTCTGTGTATCTGCACTTTACTGAAGTATTTCCATTTTGGACGACTTTGTACTTTAACTCCACTACATTTCAAACTCAAATATCTTACTTTTAACTCCACTGCATTATGCAACATGTGTAGTTCCTTTCGGCTTATGTGCACATAAAACCGTAACATGTCCAAACGAAACAAGCTTATTCATGGATTCTTGGCATCCATGGAAATGTCCATTTCAGGCCTGGACAACATCAAGGACCACCTGGTGGAAGGCAGGTAAAGCAGGATGGGGTTAGTAAACAGGTAAAACACATTGTTCCTGACTTCCACCCTCATTCTTTTTCAGTTGGTATGAAGTCCTTCTGATCAAATGGAGTCTTTTCCAACAAACATGGCTTCTGAAACTATGGCCAAACAACTCTATACTTGCCTTGTTCACAGCACATTGTTCCAAAAGCCCTGGTGCTTGCCTAGATACTAATTAGCAAACTTCAGTCTTGCCCTGATGATCAATTTAGGCAAATGCTTTGTCCTGGCACATATACCTTGTAGGTCAACATACACCTTGTAGGTTGTACAGTGTTTTTCTAAAGATAGATGAATGCACCTTTAAAACAATGGTAGCAAAAGCTACCAGCAGATCTTCTGATAACATGTTGGGGTTCCTAAAGACTTCTTTTAGCATCTTACAGTCTGCTCTTGGGTTTGTTGGAGCGGCCTGTCCTGGACATGTTTACAGCGGTTTTAAATATTTTCTACTTGTAGATGATCTTCCAGACAGTGGAAGGATTGAAACACCTCTCAACCCCCTTCCCACACTCACAGCCATCTTTTTTCTAAGGGCCTTAGAGAACTGTTTTGATCTAGGCATGATGATACCACATACTCCAATAACAAAGTACAAACCAGATGTTTGAGGTTTAAATAAAACAGGTTCCAAGATATTCTTTAAAGGTGCTCTAGTCATTGGAACCTGATTGAGTGCACCTGATTTTAAATCAGCACAGGATTTGCAAACCCTTTCTCCATAAATATGACCTAAACGATAATTAGATTATTACTCAGTTCCTAAAAGTAGATGAAGAGAACCAAATTAAACAAATGAGACAAAAATATTAGTCATTTATTTATTAAGGAAAATGATTTAGTAACACACATCTGTGAGTGGCAAAAGAATGTGTACCTGTGCTTTCAGTATCAACCCACTTGTGCACGAACAACTGCACCTAAACGTTTCTGGTAATTGTTATCAGTGCTGCACACCAACTTGGAGGAATTTCAGCGCATTCCTCTGTACAGAACAGCTTCAACTTGGGAATGTTAGTGGGTTTCCTCACATGAACGGCTCACTTCAACTGCTTCCACAACATTTCTATAGCATTCAGGTCTGGACTAGCATTCAACTTAGACATTCCAAAACATTAGCTTTATTCTTCTTTAGCCATTCTTTAGTAGAGCAACTTGTGTGCTTGGCGTTGTTAGCTTGCTGCATGCACCCATGTTTTCTTAAGATTCAGTCCAGGGACAGATGTCCTGATGTTTACCTTTAGAATTCTCTGGTATAATTCAGAATTCATTGTGCCATCAATGACTGCAAACCATCCTGGCCCAGAAGGAAAAGAAACAGGACCAAACCACAATACCACCACCACCACCATGTTTCACATTTGGAACAAGGTTCTTATGCTGGAATGCAATGTTTTCCTTTCTCCAGACATAATGCTTTTCATTGAAACGAAAACATCTTGGTCTCACCTGTCCACAAAACATTTTTCCGAAAGTCTTCCGACTTGTCCATTTGATCTTTAGCTAACCACAGATGAGCAGCAATGTTCTTTTTGGAGAACAGTGGCTTTTACCTTCCTACCTTGCCATGCACACTATTGTTGTTCAGAGGTCTCTAGTTGCTTAGAAGTCACCCTGAGTTCCTCTGTGATCTTGCAGACAATTACATGCATTGTGCATACCATGATACACTTCCGCAAACATATGCTATGAAGATCTGACTTTGACAGATCCCTGTTACTTATATACAACAGAGTGGCCCGTTCACAGCAGAGTATCATTCTACTGATTGAAAACACCGGACTCTAATTTCACCTTCAGTGTAACTGCTAATCATAGAGGCTCACATACTTTTGCCACTCACATATATAATATTTTTGTCTCACTTGTTTAATTGTTTTCTCTACTTTTAGGCCTGATTATCTGATTATGTTTTAGCTCATATATATGGCTCGTATTTAGGCAGAAATATAGAAACTTCTAAAGGGTTCACAAACTTTCAAGCACCAAGTCAAGTCTAATTTATTTATATAGCGCTTTGTACAACAGATGTTATCATAAAGCAGGTAATATTGAACTGGATAACTGTTAGTAACTGTTAGATAGTAGACTATGATGACAGTTTATTAGAAAGAATAGGAGAAGTGTTAAATGTTTTGTGAGGCAGAGGAAGAAATGTCTGATTAGTCTGTGATTACACCACTCTGTAGAGGTGTACTTACTTTTTCCACTTAATTAAACTGCATTTCTCTTTACATTTAAATTGTACAAAGGATGACAAAAATGTTAACGTTATATTACATTTTATCTATCTACATGGTTTAAATGAAAGCCAAATATCTGTATCTCCAAATATGCAGAAAGTGTAAAGCTTGCACTTACTTGTACTTACTTCATGACATGACATGTATAATTAATTTACTGTGAATTATATTTGAATACATTTGGTTTTGGTGTGTATACCTACCCATAGGGCAGTTATGTTCCCTGGCCTCGGATCAAACTCACTCCTTAATCACTATATGCCATGGCCAAGACAGTTGCACCACTTGGGAGCTCCCGGATGTCTTTATAGGATTATTTGAGCAAAGTGTGCCTGAATAATTATGAGCACTTTAAAAGTGCTGAACTGCTGCTGAAATAAGAAAGGTCATTAGTGTGCATCAAGAGTGATTCAGTGGGGACATTCCCTCATGTTTAGGTATACTATTATCACAATCAATCCTGAGTCTTGTAGAGCAGTCTATTAGTGAAAAAAAGGATTCTAAAGTTGCTCTTCATTTTCGGTAGAATGTCTGGATAGTCTAATACCCCGCAGTTAATCATGTTGTGTGCATGTCGAGGTGTTAATGGCACAAATTTCAGAAGCGTCAAGCAAGTGTACTGTAGGGGTGGCACCTTGGAATGTTGTTAGTGGAGGTGTTAATTTGGGCAAGGGCTAAAAATGTGTGCACCAAAGCCTTGGAGGCCAAGTGTTGAGTGGCAAGATTTGTAAGGCAAATGGGATGTCTCTTGAGGGGATAGGAGCAAGGTAGTGTGCACGCACTTGCTGTATATGTAGGCGGTTTCATAACCATGAATTCATTCGAAATTTTTAAGGCTGCTGTAAAAACGGCAGAAATGAAAGCGAAGTTCATGCAGAAGAATAGGGCATTTGTTAAGCACGTTATGCAGAGGCTGTTCTTTTTTTTCCTTCAAGGAGAATTGTCCAAGAATCTCCACTGATACACACTGTGTGATTTTTCAGTGATGGCTCAAAGGAAACAAACCATAATAAATGTCCTCTTTGGATGTGGGCGCTACACTGTGTGTTTACATTATGTAAACCCATTTACCATGTGCTAAGTGCTGCTGCATTTGCTATGTGATGGAGGTTTTGTAGCTGGACTGGGTGTCAAAGTCTGTCTCTCTTATTAACTCATGGCAGCGAGCAGGGGTTCAGTGCATTCTGCCTTCTGCAAGCCTTTGCCCTCAGATGCATTACGGTAATTTAACATTAGATAAACAGTTTTCAGAAATCATTTTGAAAGTCATTTCAGACAGCTTTTTTTTAAAGCTTTCCAAGGCCTTTTACTTGGGGACTGTTCCAAAATCATGTCTTGAGGGAAAATCCTGACACTTGACAAGACTAGCTTTGATGAAGAGGGTCATAAGTAATAACATGAGCCTCTACAATGCAATGACTTAGATTAAAAGTGTGCTTGCTCCCTGCTATCATCCTTTCAGGTAATGTTTGACATTTTGTTAATGTATGCTATCCTGACAAGTCGGGCGAGACAATCCATCATCCTTGCTTATGTCACATGCATGGTCGAGCGTAAAACTTGAATCATTTGCATGTCTCACAATGTCAAACCTACCCACCAAGTTTCATTCCTGTCGGTTAATTCCCTCTGGGTGCAAGTATTTGTGCAACTATCCTTTTGATGATGAGTGTATATTAAATACAGCCCTATGTATACATAAACCCATATTTCAGAGAACCAAATTTAATGAACATACACTACAGAGCAATGAAAAAATATAACTACCCATTTCCTCAATATTTTTATTTGCATATTTGTCACACTAAATAGTTTCATATCCTCATACAAAATGTAATGCAAGGAGAACATGAGGAAACAAAAAATACAGTTTATAAATGATCATTTGATTCATTAAAGGAAAAAAGTTTGCAACACCTATATCGCCTGTGTGAAAAAATAACTGCCCTCAAATTCAACTGCAACCAAACACTTCTTATAACTGCAGATCTGTCTTATATGCTGCTTTGGAGGAATTTGGCTCATTCTTTAGCAACAATTTTACTTTTTGGCATGAACTACTCACTTAAGGTCTTTAAAGATCTTTCAGGACTTTGACTAGAGCACTCATAAATCTTAATTTTGTTTCTTTTGAGCATTTCAGAGGTAGACTTGGTGTTATGACGCCCAGACTCTCCTGCAGGATTTTCAGATAGAGCACAAAATTCATGATTGATGTTATGGGAAGGCATTGAGGCCTTAAAACAGCAAAGCCTACCCCCATTGCACTACCACCACCATGTTTGACTGGTATGATGTTCTTATTGCAGAGGGCTGTGTTAGCTTTATGACAGATGTGGCAGTACAACTGTCTTCCATCCACTTTTGACTCTTCAGTCCACAGAACACTATTCCAATAGGCTTTGGGGTCATTATGAATCAAATACTTTTTCAGGCACTGTATATATTCAAACGTTGGTAAAAAGTTTGTTAAGCCTGTAATGCAGCTAATTTCTGCTCCTGCACCTGTGAGCGTTTTGAAATCAATTAGTTAGTGAAATGTACATTTAGTGAAGCTCAGTGGAGCCAAGGACACTATTTGCTTTAGTAGTTTGTAAGGTTATTATCCGGCTGGAACAGTAAGTAGCATCTACTGTTTTTTGAGGAAGATGATTAGACCCAAGCTTTTAAGTTATTTTAGGCATACTTCATGATCTAGCCTGCTAGGGGTTACACAGACTGGTCCACGTTACTGCTCAGCTGGTTGTTGACCATGGAATTATGACACAAACAACATGGACTTATTTTCACCGAGTCATCGTGCTCTAAATTCTTCTGGCTCGCTGGACCTCTGCATGGGCATATTGTCTCAGCAAGGTGCACCCAAGTTGGATACAAATTTGTAATATTCCTGGGCCTGTATATCCAGTTCCCTGAAGGCTAGCAAAGTAATCAAGGGCTTGCTGGAAAAGGCTCAGGCTCTACTGACCTGTGGATCTTGGATTTGCCACAGATTTGTAAAGTCAGGTTTAAAGACAATTATTCAAAGCATCTCCTTGTGGTTTTATTCATGACATCATCAGCGAGGGGCTGGGCAACATGACAATATTTACTAACTGAATGTTTGATTGGAAAGACAGCGTAATTAGTACCAATTAATTGGATTTAGGGCAACTCAGTGTGTTAAATTTTAATCAGAAGAGATGAGGTACAGCCACATTGCTTGATTTATATTCAAAATAAATCAATGAATGTGGCTCTACCTCATCTGTTCTAACTTAGCAGAAAAACTATATATTATAATATACTATGTTCATGAAGTATTATGATGTTACATCTTTGCTATTTTGACCACCACTAGTAAGAGCAAGTCAGCCGGTTTCAATGGTAGCCATACATGCCCATGTTACTTTGTTTTACAGATGAGGTAATGCTGAGGTCATGTTCCCTTGGAACATTCTTTGAGGAATGACTTTCCCAGGCAAACATTAAGTCAAGTCCTAGACTGGATGTTACACTTTACTTAAAAGTAAAGGTTCCTTAAATAGTTCTTGACTTTGAGATACAGTTTTTGAAAAATCTTAATTTGTATAGAACTTTTAATAAGTTATTTACACCTGCACATCTCATTTACACAAACAGTTCTTACCATAGAGTAAGGTTCTGTAGGGACCCAAAAGTAGTTCTCTTATGGCATCACCCCAAATAACCATTATTGGCCCTAATCTTTAATCTTAATCTAGATTTAGTCTTAATCTAGAAAATTACACCTTAAAGGTGTAGCACGGCTTGAAAGGATCATATCTGAGTCTTTGATGAGTCATCCAAATTTCCTTTTCCCTGTCACTGTGTTAAAATTAGAAGGGGAAAGATTTTCTGGTTCTGTTCCCCATCTGCCCAAAAAATTTCATCTTTCCCGGCTGGACCATCTGCCTCCTCAGCCCCTGGACTTGCCTGCTGTGCTGGGACCCCCATGAGTTGCTGGGATTGCAATAAACATAAACTCAGACTTCTACATCCATATTTACAACGTTTAAGTTGATGCTCTGCATCATTTATGGTTCTTTTCTTCTTTGAAAACGAGCCATTAGGGTGTTCTAGAGCTGCGAGCAGGAGTTTGGGCATGCTGTTTATGGCAGATCTTGTTTATGAAGTTGGAGTATGAAAATCAAGATCATCAACATCATGGGTCACAAAGTATTTGTTTTGATGTTTACTTAAGTGTCCCATGATTGTTTAAAGACACACAACAGATGCATTCGAGTTATTTTCCCCTGTTCAAAATTATATTGCCTGTGTAAAATTAACTTACCTTAAATGCAAACCTAGAGACCTATAATGCAAAACATAACAAATGTAACTTTCCAGGAATTCATGCACCAATGGTGACTTTACTGTCCAAGGTTGAAATGTAGTTCCTAAGCCATGTGGCAGTAAATCATAAGAGCACTGGTCACTTTCCCTCTCACCTTTCCCAAATGTCACGTATGCATTGTGCCTTTAGTGTAACACAAATCTTTGTCCTCTTCCAAAATACAAGAGGTTGAGGGAAGGAGAAAGAACAGTGTCTTCTTGGCTGTTGGCAACATTATCCAAGCTACTGCCTGCTAGTGCTGCCACAACATTGCTTGTATCAAATGTAAATATACCATCCCATTTTCCGATCTCTGTGTGATAGGAGACCTGTAAGAGACTAAGAATGCATTCCACCCTCTCCCATGGGACGCGTCTCCCCAGGCTTCAGTCTGGGGTTTTATTCTCTTGTGAGAACGCATGGGGTCTTCATTTTTAAACTCACGACACTGCTTGTATTAAATGTAAATATATTGTCCCTTTTTCTGATCCCTGTGTGATAGGAGACCTGTAAAAGACTAAGAATGCATTCCACACTCTCCTATGGGGTGCGTCTCCCCAGGCTTAAATCCGGGGTTTTATTCTCGTGAGACTGCGTGGAGGTCTTCATTTTTAAACTCTGACTGTTTATATAATCAGGATCGTATGGCAGACTAAATTAAATAAAAAAATAATGCAGTGAAACGAAACATCTATTTTCAGCCAATAAACAGCCTTGAAATGCTAGGCCGCCTCCACACTAAACCTCAAACTTTGTACACAGCTCAGATGACACCTTGATAAACTCTTCAGTGCACCAGCATTTCAGGAGGCACACCCCAAGGAATATTATATTTACTAACTCTCAAATACCTTCAAGGTATGAAAAGCCATTTACCATTGGCAATACAGCTTCTCAATGTTGCACTGCAATGAGAACACTCATAACAATCCATAACCACTAGTCTAAATTACTAAAATTTAGGAGAAATTCAAATCTTAATAGGCCTGCTTTAGGGAGTCCAGGAAAAACAGCCACTAGGTTTTGTGTCCCTTAGAATTATTGGTGCCTTTTGTGAAAATGAGCCATGAAGGGGCCATTGCATAGATGATGAGTTTTAACAAAACTATGCTTACTACAAAATAGATCTGGACAAACCTGCTTGAAATCTGCAATGAAAATGTCACACCTCCTGGTATTTGACCACTCCTTTCCTGCATCATGTATCTTTACTCAGCTGTGATCATTCCTAAACATTCCTTAGCATACTTCTTGTAAAACATTTGAAATTGAACATGACTGCTGCACCGTTTAAGGTGGAACAGGACAATTCTAACAAGAAGCTGGCGAATATCGCGCCAACTTGAGCTTTGTCCTCTTGTGAACCTACATATAAGGTAAGCTATACGTTTCAGTGTTTGCTACTAGTTAGTACAGTTAACGTCTTACAGTGAGAAATTATTAATTGTTTAATTAGCAAATGCACATTGACCACTGCTATATTGGTGTAATATTGACCAATTGTATCTCCTCAAAGTCATCCATTTTTATTTCATGGCGTGCCTGTTTTATACCTGTCTATCACAGGCTTTGTTGCATGTTGTTTTCGTCACATGGAATTCGCTGCCATGTACACAACACAGCAAGTGAAACCTTTGTATGATGTCAGCGGTTGTTAGCTTTCTCAGCAATTATGTTATATTTATTGTAGGCTGAAGCCAAGCAAACATTGTCTCCGTAAGTTGTATGCTGAGGCCTTTAGGCTGCCCGGAGAACAGGCCATTAGGTAGTTATAATTTTTTGGACTGTTATCTTGAGATCAAGACTTCTTGTGAATTGAAGCTCACAAGGGTTGCACAAGGCCAAAAGAGCCTTCATGAGCTTACAAGCTGGCATACTTCCTGCAGTTTTGTTTTGCCTCCACTACTGCAGGTGATGCTATGACATTTTAGGAAACCAACTTCAGTCTCGTACCCTTGTTAAACTACATATCAACAACCTATATGTTTTGGAGCTTGCCACTAGTTAGTACAAGATTTATGTTTAAGTATTCTTTATTTTTAAAATATGTTCATTTACCAGTGACATGTTGGTCTCCCTACCGAAGCGCTTACTTCGAAGCATACTTCTCGCAAAACAAAGCTCCTCAATGTCGTCCATCTTTGTTTCATGGCATGCCTCTTTTGTACTGACCAACCACAGGCTTTGGGAACAGCATTTTGGCCCACAGAGTTCAGCTGCCATCTGCACAGTTGTTTGTTTTCTCCAGAATTCCTTCAAATTAGTTGCCAAAGCCAGACAAACGTCATCTCGACAAAAGGCATGCTGAGGCCTTTAATTGTCTTGAGATTTTGAGATTACAGCTTGTTTTTTGTGTGATCAAGAATTTGAGATCTCAAGAAAACAACTTGAGATCTTGAGATCACAAGACAATTAAGAAATCATCTCAAGACAACAAAAATTATAACTACCTCATGGCCTCTCTGGACTTCCGTTAGAACCACTACACTGCACTCTATGTACTATGTGAATGAACATGTGCTTAAGACTCACGATTCGGTAGTAGTAGGGCTACGTTTTGCCTACAGATAAAACCTCTGCACTCAGGAGGAGGAGTGGCCCACTTATCGGTTTGTGCATCAGATTTAGTCCACTTTTTATCAGCATTATGGTGTCGTCAGATCGAGGTCTGTCTGAACAACGTAAACTAGAGCAGGGCGCGCCTAGTCTTCCTAATTCTACTTTGTTTAATGCGGCGTGAATCTGGGCGCCCATTTGCACATCAGGCTGATGAGCAGCCCCCCTGTTGCTCTCATAACTCGAGTTTCCCTTATGATTCACCTACAACCAGGAGAACCGAGGGTGGGGTATACCCCCCCCGCCCACCAAAGAGCAGACAGGCTGACCCTGGATCAGCTTCTCCCAGCTCCCAATCAGTAGAGGCAGGCTAAGCGCTCTGATTTTCGACCAGCACACAGCTCAGTTTCCACCCAAAGGCCCTCAAAGCCCGAGCGAAGTCCCTCCCTCTCCGCGGTAAACTCCCACCCAGCCCTCGCTCGCTATTCTGGTGCTTGTCATCTCCCCTCTTTCGATTTCCAGGCACGGCGTGGTGTCGTTTTCTTTTTTCCCCCCGTGGCGTGGCGAGGCGAGAGGAGAAGGCTGCGTTTTCCTTCCCGCACCACTTTTTCTTTCCGTAAGGGAGGTGAAAAGAGGGAGCCCACCCACCACAAAAACACAACCCAGAGTAAAGACTCAACCGCACCTTCGAACCGAAACGGAGCCTATACCCTCTATCTATCGCGGTTTGGGCTCCTCTTCGCTCGGGAGGAAGAGAGAGAGAGAAAGAGAGAGAGTGAGAGAGAGAAGCTGGATTTGTTTGGAAGAGGCGCCTCCTATAGCTACTTACTACTTACTTCTCTTCTCGCGCGCGCTGCTGTTATATAAGACATTTTCCTTTCCACGCGCGGTCTCGTGGACTCGGAGCTCGAGCTTATGAGGTTAAAAACGCCCAGTTGAGTGCAGTTTGGCGGTTAACTGGCGGCGCCGCGCGCTAACTCAACTTACTTTCCCCCTCAGGCTAACTAACCGAGCGCCATTCTGTCAGCGGTGTCCGTAAGAAGTCTTGTGTCCGTTAAACATACACATCGAGCTGTTGTGAGTTGTTCCTGGAGTTGCGGTGTTCGTTTTTTTTTGTTTGAGAGAAAACAGCGAGCTTGTTTATTCTCCTCACGCCACCCTGTCGACGGAGGGACGTTTCTCCTCTGAGACTCGAAGGAAAGAGAGAGAGAACGGCCGTTTTTTCCCCACACAGAAGACTCAGGAGACTGGACGTACTTCTTCACATGCAGTGAAGGAGGAGGAGGAGGTGGAGGAAGGTCCCGGGAGTTGCACGTTTCTCTGCGGTTCCCAATCCCCTCTTCTCCCTGACAGGAAGGGCAACAAAAAAAGGTAAGTTCGTTTTATTTTCTTGCCTCTTCCACGTTGCTGCTTCTTTTCCACAGGTGTGCGTGCCTTAGTAGTCCATTTTCCGTGAACATTTTTCCGAAACACTAGAATATAAGACAGACACTTGTTAGTAGTTGAAAAGCTACGTCGAAAAAAATGTTGTTTTTATTGTTTAAACGAGCTACATTCCCGTAAAGATAAGAGCATATGCACGCGGAAGTTACCAGGGAAGCCGTCTGCTTCCACAGAATCTTCCCTAAATGGACACCCATCCTTCCTCAAGCTTTTCCACAGCGCTTAACAACACTACATCACCTCAGACATACTGCATAGAAGCGGCAGTGCTCGTGTGCAGTCGGAACGCTGTAACGTGAACCGAAGGCTTTATTAACTAAAGGTTTTTAATGGGAATGATTAAGATATGAAATCACTGCCGTTAAGCCACGTCGCCTTTTATGAATTCCCTGTTTCAGAATGACTGGGCAAATCCAGGAAACGGAACAGGTGAGGTTATATTTCATTTTTTACACCGAAACTGACATTCTCCTCATCTTAATAAAGAGCTGAGCTTTATTCATAAGGTGAACCTGTGACGTCACGCTGCGCGTGTATGTGTATGTGTGGAGGAGGGTGGTGGTAATCATCTCTCTTGCATTGACTGCACTGAAAGGGGGGAAACCCTGCAATTTGTTGCTTTCTGAAACGCATTCCCAAGACTTCTGGTGAGGGTCACACCTCCCATGTTCCAGTTTTGGAACAAGGCTCAGACATGACCTCTGAGCACTTGCGTATCTAGTCATCTTGCAATGGCTCCACACTTGTATCTAGAGGGTACAAAAGCTGCTTCTGATTTGTGATACACACCTTCAGCACTGCAGTGAGGTCACTCGACTATAACCAGCTGTCCAAAACAAGTACAATGTAAGGATAAGGAAAGAGTTATGGGAACTGTTGCTGAGGATGAGATTATATAGCTATGTATTGTCAGGGTGGCATCTCTGTGGTTACCCCCAAACCGTTTTAGAAGAACTCTGCAAATGTATTCACATTGAATTTCAGACAGAGGCTGCAAATGCGCTGTGTGCTTGTAGGTTCTTGGGACTAGACACTTTTATGGGATTTGCTTAAGGTTTATGTTGGGTCATACGGTTGTGAATCAGTGTTTTTGTTTTTGTTGAATCTATGCATGCATGCATTCATGCATGTTCTTCAGGGTTGTTTTGAATGTCTTGTTTGTGAGCTGCTGGCTCGGCACGTTCAGAGCACAGGTCACGTTACATTTGTGTTACAGAACCAAACACATCACCTCAGTACAAGGCAAAGTTGTGGAGTCTGTGTGAGGATGAATTGCAGGATTTGTTTTCTGCATGTCCTGGCTGTTTGTTTGTTGTTAAGCAGTCATGAAGTCTTTTGGGGGTCTGGGTGTGTATGCAGCAATTTACAGAAGCTGCAAGTGTTTTTACATGATCTAAAGGAAGAGAGCAAGCCAAGTATTCACTATGAAGTGAATGCGTGTAGTTTGACTGAACACCACGCGGCTTCACTTATTCTAGTGCGTCATGTTGGCAGGGTTTTAATGATGTCCTTAATGGGCCATCCTTTGCAGTTAACCATTACAGGTAAAAGGTTTAGTTTCAGTAGTGACATCACAACAGTATAGCACATGGACCTGTAAATCGTTATGCTTTTATGCTGTTGATTTAGAAATTCAGTTTCTTGTCAGAACAGTCACATTCCAGGAACGTGACAAGACTCAAGTCTTCCATTACAAAATGGAATTGTGTGTTGTAAACACTTATGTTCACCATCATGGGACACATGTTGCTAAACTGGGAGCGTGGCTGTTTTGAAACTAGAACAGTTGGGAACCTCTACACCACTGTTTGCATGTGCAAGCTTGCCTATTTCACTTCCTTTGTAGGGAAAAACGCTGTTGCAATAAATTACCCTGTTCAGGCCCAGTCTTCAGAAAGATGCATGGAAAGACCTGCAGCGTGCTAACTTTGAGCTTACTGGGGTACTGACTCAAAAATACTGAACTTGTTTTTTAGTGTCAAATATTAACATAATTAGTTAATTGGCTACTGTAATCTGTCCCCTTTGAACATACACTTGGATGGTTTTCAGTCTGACTAAACATGTTTAGTGAATTTGTGGTCAAAAATACTTTATTTCTGCTCTGTGATATTTGCTTGAGATTTTAACCAGTTATTAAAAGACAGTCTGTATGTATGCGTGCTCTCATTTGGTTTGATTAAAGCATCTCTGGCCATGAACAACCTGTTTTGTTGATTTTAAACAAGTGTCTGTGGGTGTCTTCAAGTTTTTGTTGCATATCTTAAGAGTGCATTGTAACCACTGAGGCATGCCATTACATGCAGTCAACATTTTCACTCAATATAATCCTCCCCAGCTTTATGTCTGTGTTTGACACTTTTGTCATTTGTTCAGCCTGCAGTAGCTGAGCTGTATCGTCATTAGAGTTATTTTAAGATACTTTTTGTAAATGTTGTTTAATGTTTATTGGTTAGGTGGTGTAGAATAGGTGTAGTACTCCTAGAAATCTACCACCCTGCATAGTTTGTAACACGAATCAAACACATCTGATCAAGGCTTTGAAGGGCATCAGATTATTAGAGGCAGGTGTGATGAGTCTAAACTCTGTAGTGTGGTAAGTCTCCAGCAACAGGATTGGCCACCTTTGACATAACGTGAAATTACTCCAAATGGTTCAGGTTAAGGTTTACTCTTGTGTCATAAAGGCATATTTAACAGTTGTGACTGATCAGTGATAAATGTTTTGGTGGTCTGCAAGAAGACCTCTATGTTAATATGCATTTTTTTTTTGGCCCTTTACATAATCATAGGGACTTGTACATGGCGCAACCCAAAAATTTTTCGTCAGTGCTGCAAACTCCAGCAGACTGATTCAATTTATTGTTGAGCATATCAAGCTGTGTTTACTCGGCTAGCATCTGTTCCCTCTAATTAAGCGAGCAAGTTATACTGTCTTGAGTTCCCTCCCCAACCAAAAAAGAGATGAGGTCGAGGCAACACCAGTCTTGAGTTCTGGTAAGCAAGTCTTTGGTGTGAGAATCCATAAATGGTGAGATTTCTGTCTCCAGAAATCATTCTGTTGCACACAGTATAACCAGATGCTTGTTGAGGCTATAATAGTATGTTGTACACTGTGGAATACACCTGTGAGGTGATGTGTGTTAGTAGAGCGGTTATAGGAGATGTTTAGATGTCCAATAAGTGAAAATAAGCAAATAAATTTGAGTAGTTATATTCATTATCATTATGGTTGCTTTTGCTCTGGCCCAAGGAGGGCGTGTGTTAGTTATACCGTTATCGCAATTCTCCTTTCTGGTATGAGTGGGATTCCCTTTTGAGTCTTGGTTGCTGTCAGTGATTCTTCCTTTTGCACATAAATATTTTTTAATGGCTAAAATACTTCCTTAATAAATACTCTTTAAACCTAACTCTTTGGACTTACAGTTACAAAGAAAGCAATACACTGAACTGCTAACATACCTATGCATAAAATGTCTTGTGCCAGTCCTTTACTGTTCCACTAGATGTATTGTGCATGTTTTGTCACCTCTGCCCCTTTGTGCCCTCCAGTTTCCCATTAGTGAGAATATTAACACCTCTAAAGAGGCCAACAGTTGTTCCCAAGTCAAGAATGGCTGTGTAATGATTAATGAGTTCAGGTGATACTCAGCCTGTGTTTCTGTCTGTTCTCTAACAACACAGTTTGTGTGCTTATGCTAATTGAGCTAGTGTGTTGCCGTGCCTGTCAGATCTGCTAAAGAGCCCACACATCATAGTGGGCTGGGAGTGACCAGCCCTGGGGCTTGGCTCAAGGCAAACAGTGTATTTGTAAATAAAAGTGGAAAATGACCACTTTGTGTGGGAGCTGGTGTGTTCTGACACGTCATTGAATGGTCAAGGGAGTTTGAGGATTGAGCAGGGTAGGGGTTGGGGGTGGTGGTGGTCTTTTTCACTGTTAAGAACAGATGAGGCAGTGGGCTGCTGACTGAGATGAAGAGAAGGGCCTCGCTGTAACAGATGCTTCCACTTGCTGGTCTGGAAAAGCAAACACATTCTATTATTTGACCCTTCCTGTTACAACAAGCTTCAGCACTTCTGATGTTTTTGGTGGGGCAAGTGGAAGATGTGTGCCATTTCTACCCCAACTTCTTTCATTATAGTATGGTGTGAGTAAGCACAGAATGAATCTTGCTCTCTTCTCTCCCTTAAACTCATTCTCCTCCTTCACACTTTCATTTTGGACAGTACAGGCAGTCAGTAAAGCAGGGTTTTGCATGAATTTAGAATTTTAGAATGCAGTGAAATTGTATGCAAGTGTCTGTGTAAAACAACATATGCAAGAGCATTAGTGGGTGTATATGTGGGTTTCTTTGGAGGACAAGCTTTGACTATGAATGTAATCTAAGCAGACCACATTGGCTTTTATTGAGGGGGTACTGTGCATGGGGGCGTGGAGAGAGACAGTGCATGCAGCTGAACAGTAGAGACCAGCCAGGTCTGTGGGGAAGGTCCCAGAAAGCTGGCATGATTAGGTCAAGTCCTCATGCGCTTGCTTACTGCCTTTTTATAAAACGAGTTACTTGCAGTTCTGGGGCAAGCTTTGTTGACCCTGTTCCAGTGGTCAAGGCTGAGGTTGGTGGCAGACCAGAACACAGAAGGGCATCCTCTAGCCAGAGCTGCTTTGTTTTGAGAAATTGTGAGGCTCGTCAGGCCTACGCAGTGAAGGGTTGTTACATAACAATAATTGATGTCTCCCAGCGCTCCTACAGGAGTTAATCGACAGGTTCAATGCGCTGCCTCCAGTACTGGCCACGTCCTATGGGGGCTCTGGTAGGCGGAAGTGTCAATAATCTGAAGGGAGGATGAAGAGAAGAAGAGATGGAAAAATACAAGGCTTTGTAGTTTAAATCCTCAATAGGGGAGGATGGCACAGAGTGTCGCATTGAACAGAGCCGGTTTGTCTCCCATATCAACTTGTGATTTCTTGAAGATGAGAGCTGAAAGAGATATGGACAGAAGCAAGGAATCTAGCACAAAGAGCCCTTCAGCTCTCTATGGAGAGCACTCGCTTGGAGAGGACTTAGTTTCCACCATATTCATCATCTTTACCCTTGTACAGCGTGGTCAGGCAGGCTTAAGTGCATGACCGGTCAAGCACTGGCTCAGGTTGGGAAGGTGGGGCAAGTAAAGGCCTGAGGTTAGATAACTTAGTGTGGAAATGATTGTGATAAGTGCTGGCACCCTCACAGTGTCCTGCACCAGAGCGTTCAGCATAGCTGTATTAGTAATGGAGGATAACTGGAGTTCATAGGGGGAAATTCACACGATCCCACAAATCTAATCTAGAGTGTGGTGGTGGGGAGGGGAAAGAACTTAGTTTTGCACACTGTAGGGTTTCCAGCTTCTTAAGGGAAGGTTATCTTTGTGAATACTGCATTAAAAGTCAAAAAGCATACTTTTTCTCAAGGAACGCATTTGTTATTGCAAAAATTAAAACAGCACAAACAGGTGGCTGCGATTGTCTGAGACAGTGGCCATCTGTGGTCTTCAGTCACGTGAAGCCCCTGGAATGTGACTTCAAATCAGTTTACTTGGTGTATTCATAGTAATGAGAATTTCAAACAGGATGTCAGGACGGCACCTGAAAAATTAATGAAATGGCCACAAAGCATATCGGAATATCAGCTGTTTTGTATGGTCTCAGGTCATATGTCTGGATCCTGGACCCAGGAAAGAATCTGAAGGCTAATCTTGGTTTGTTATGTAATAGTAACAACAACAACAATAATAATAATAATAATAATAATAAAGGAATTTGAAGTTGTGGTGGACTGTTCTACTATTCAGCGATGCCTGCACAAACACGACCTCCCTGTAAGAGCCATCAGAGGAAAACCTTTTCCTGCGTACTCACCGCAACGAGCAAAGGTATGTATGTTTGAAGAAAAAGGGTAAAGAATTTCCTGAAAAAAAAAAAAAACTGTTAAGTAGAGGAATGGCTTGATCATGCTTTGGGCTTGTGTTGCAGTCAGTGACACAGGGAACCTTTTTCTTGTAGACAGAAGAATAGATTCAATTAAATACTTTCCAAATTCTGGAAAGATATACCCAAGACAAGATACGTATACAAGATAACCCAAGGCTCTCATAGAACTAGAAGTCTTTTGCAAGGAAGAAAGGGTGAAAATCCTCCAAACAGGAACAGAATTTTTCGGTTAACCAGATGGCTTGAGCCCAAAGTTCAGTGTGTCCAATACGAAAAGAGCTGACGGACTTTCCTATTGGATAGTCCTCATCTTTGGGTTTAAATTACCTGGCTAATTAACAAATCCTGCTTTGACGGAATACCCCCAGGTTAATTGTTTACAAGCTATAATATATGCCAAAGTGGGTGTTACTGACCATGCAGGGTGCCCTAACATCGGTGTTGGGCCCATTCCCTTTAGTTTTAATGTGCTGCTTATGATGGCATAAGCTTTAATTTAAAAAAGAAAATAATCTGTTAAACTATGTATGTTAAAGTAATTGTGTGATTGTAATCAGGTCCAAAGATTTGCACTAAAGAGTTGAACAAAACAAGAGATTCCCATGCACATGTTGACTGTCGTATAGTGCAGTCTGTACACAAACTGATGGCCTGATCCAGCCAGTTGAGCTCCCTCTGACATCCAGTCTTTCTTTCTCTCTCTCACACACACTCTCACTCTCACTCTTACTTACACACACACAAACACAGGGATCAGCCTGCTACATATTCATCTCTCCTGAGAGGATCAGACCCGCAGACGGCGTGCCGCTTGATTTAGCTGGAGTCAGCAGACTGTGATAAGCAGCAGTTCAGATGCTACGGAAGTTCTTCAAGGGCAATAGAAACTTCACTGCCAGTGCAATCCTGTCTAACATGGTGGTGCCTAGTATTAGGGACACACAGTTACAATGAAACAGAAGAAGCCTGGTTAATTATAGCTGAGATTTCAACCAGGCAAGTCTTTGAGAGGAGCTCTTTTAGTGACAGCTGTGACGTGATCAAAGGGAGCTGACAAATGAGGACTCCAAAGGATCCTTGTTGTTTCAAGAAGAATGAGACTTCTCTAACGTGTGCTACAATTACCCTACTACAACAGAGAGTTCGTTTATGGCGCCAAAGAGATGTTATGAGCAATTCCTCAAGAATTAGCTCTACTTCACCAGCCTCTTCCGGTGACTGAAGATGCATCTGTCTCAGGTGTTCTCTGTCCAGTGTTGTTCCTCAAGCCGAGGGATGAAAGTTGGCAGGCACTGGTGTGAGGGGCTGATAAAGAGACG
Source organism: Semaprochilodus insignis (assembly GCA_034552555.1). Lineage (NCBI taxonomy): Eukaryota > Metazoa > Chordata > Actinopteri > Characiformes > Prochilodontidae > Semaprochilodus > Semaprochilodus insignis. Next base: position 19,680,300 of record CM067494.1, read on the forward strand.
GGATTGATGAGGAGGAGAGAGAGGTAGAGTTAAAAGGATTAGTCTCTCTGTGTGAAAGACCCATTAGGCTGATACTGTCAGCCTCCTAATTAAAAATCCTATGAAAAAGGGTGTTAGCTTTCAATTACAGCTAATTGAGTGCGTTTTGAATAAACAGTTGCAAGGTTGGTTACGATGCATGACAGTTGCTTTTGACTTGGAAAGCTTGGATGATTTTGAAATAACCGGGCCTTTGACATGTAAATTAAACTGTAGCAGTTTCCAGTGACCCTTTTTAGTTTAACTGAGCAGTCAAGGATATGACACATACATGAGAATGTACAACTTGTATAAATGTTTTTGTCTTGGCTTATTTTGTATTAGGCTATAACACAGCTGCATCAGCAAGATCAACAAATATTGTTTCAACTTTAGCCAGTGACAGTCAAAATAGTCAAAAAGAGTTTGATATGTTCTTTTAAAATATGGCCAGTGCCTTATGTGTGCCTTTATAACTAGCTTGCATGGTTAATTTCCATACAATAGTGTACTCAAATTTCTAAAGGGGATGTGTTTGAGTATTTAGCCCTGGCAACAAAATGTTCTATGGTAATAATTGCTGGCTGTGATCCTGTTAAGTAGAAGTTATGCCATGACTGTCTTGCAGTGTCATGTGGTTATGCAAAAATGGATTTTTGACACACATTGTTTGTAGTTCAGGTGGGAATAATACTGCTAAAACTGGTGGTGTATGACTGCATATTGTTTTCAAAGTCTTTGCCTTCTCATTGTGTTTCTTTGTACAAATAATGGGCAAATCAGAATTGATATCTGGTCTACAAGAATTGGCTCTGCCTCACCTCTCATTGTTGTGCTCTTTCTTGGTCATCCTTAAGTTGAATAGTGAACTCTGGCAAAATGATTTGTCAACTTTTGCAGTTGAATTTTGGTGAGTTAGAAGTGTAGATGCAAATACAGAATGATAAAGCATTCTAGTGCATTCTCATGCCCAAACCAAGCATTTGTAGAGCTGAACTAGCTCGCATACAGAAAAGAGTTAAGTATATTTGGGCAGTATGACAGTAATACAGTATTCCAAGGTATGTGAAAATGGTGACAGCATTTCAAAATTCTCATTTCTGTTCGTGTTTGAATGGGTAAATACACACGTGTATTTTGGAGGGCTTACTGATTGGTGGTGTTGGTGCTCATGGATAGGTGGTGCTGACAGAAAACATTAGGAAAGGAGGTCCAAGGAACTAGCTTGCATGTACAGGGGTTGGACTATGAAACTGAAACACCTGTCATTTTAGTGTGGAAGGTTTCGTGGCTAAATTGGACCAGCCTGGTGGCCAATCTTCATTAATCGCACATTGCACCAGTAAGAGCAGAGTGTGAAGGTTCAATTAGAAGGTAAGAGCACAGTTTTGCTCAAAATATTGCAATGCGCACAACATTATGGGTGACATACCAGAGTTCAAAAGAGGACAAATTGTTGGTGCACGTCTTGCTGGCGCATCTGTGACCAAGACAGCAAGTCTTTGTGATGTATCAAGAGCCACGGTATCCAGGGTAATGTCAGCATACCACCAAGAAGGACGAACCACATCCAACAGGATTAACTGTGGACGCAAGAGGAAGCTGTCTGAAAGGGATGTTCGGGTGCTAACCCGGATTGTATCCAAAAAAGGACTTGTATATGTCATTCCCAAGACGAACTGATGCTGTATTGGCCTCAAAAGGAGGCCCTACACCATACTAATAAATGATTGTGGTCTAAAACCAGGTGTTTCAGTTTCATTGTCCAACCCCTGTATATTTCCATATACTAGAGTACTCAAATTGCTTGAAGCACACTGTATTTGATTTTTTTTCCTGGCAAAGATGTTTTATGGAAATAACTGGCTGAGATGCTGTTGATTAGAAGGTGACTGTCTTACAGCTCTTCAACGGTTGCTCAACTCCACTCTCGTTAGATTTTAATACTACTTTTTAGTCCAGCGTTTAAAGCCTGAATCAAACATATTCTGTGATGGACATATTCTGAGTTGTTTAGCATGCTAGCGAAACTGACGCTAAGCAGCTCCTCTCTGCTAGTTAGCAGCACTGTTTAGCATTACTTATTTGGTAAACATATAAAGTGAATGGAAACATTTTTTGAATCTGCTTAATTTTTTTTCTTCTACACATAGCTAATAGTTAGCTTTTTCCACCAAGTTTCATTTTCCCATTGCCTTCTGTTGGCTGGTTGGTTGTAGTTGTTTTTGTCTCAGATGGACCTGGCACAGGCACAGTACTAATTTTGCTTCTGGGCAAAGTGCCAATTGGAGAACTCTTGGGTGCAGTGACTCCCCATGAGGCCCTGGGCTGAGTGAAAGGGTGGGTTCTGTACCCTGTGGCTGTTCATCGGTTGATTTTGATTGCTTCCATAGAACAGTGGCCTAGCTCCTCAGCAGATCTAGTTTAACAGATCCATTAAACAACAAATATGACTCTAAAATATGGCTGTGCACCCTGATAGATTGGGCTCGGTTTAGTGTTCTCCAGGGCTGTTATGACATCTGAGCGTAAACATATGTGTCAGACTTTAGATCTCGCACCATCCCATTATTCATGAGTAGTAGAAAGACATAGAGGCTATTTTTTTAGCTCTCTGCCAGCACGATGCATTTTCCTCTCGGCACGCAGTGGAGGGAAGGGCTTGTTTGGGTACTGGAGAAGGGTGTGGTGCTTACACATTGTTCCTGAGTGGCAGTGCTCATGGAAGACATTTTCACCACAGGCCTCAATGTTAGGATGTTATTTTTCCACCTTCCTGCAGCGGCTTAAAATTGCCTTGCAGCCAACTTTAGTTGGGTTTCACAGCCAGTACAATCAGACTTTTTTTCATGATTTGGTACATTTTGTATATCTTGTCGAAACAGGAAAAAAAAAAAAATAAAACCAAATGTTTTCAGTATTAATTTGGGTATTCATGTCTATTTTATATATTGGTCTTGTTATTTTAACACCAATATCTTGTTAACATGTCAGTCTGTACACTTCAACCTGTCAAGCAGAAAAACTTCTTTGTTTTATGTATTGCAGTCTTCTGTAAAAGTAGCCTAACTGTAGTTCCCTGTTATGATCACATCAAGGTTTCCTCACCCTGATTTGAGGAAGTTGCTCTGAGAGCTTGCACTCGTCACATGTGGAAATAACCATGTCATTTTTCCATGTCACACCCTTGTTACATACAAGAGATTGATAAAGTTTGGCAAATAAGTGCGAGCTGTAAATGTATATTGGACACGCCTGCTTCAGATGCCTGTGATTTACCCTTAAGCTGTTGCAGACAAGAGCTCCCAGTCAGGCAGAGAGGCTGTAGGCAGGACAGCAACATGTGAGCAGGGCTCAGTGCCAGAACGTAGTGCAAGAAGGACTCTTTGTTGGAGCCTCCCTCTCTCTACTTTTTCCCATTGCTGAGTTAGGGCCAGCTGCAAATGTGGTTTTGCATGTGACATATCGCAGCATGGTAGATCAAGCCACGATAGGCCTAATGCTGGAGAAGAATCATGTTGTTGAGTCCTGCGAATCAACTGAGGGCCTTTACGAGAAATTCTATTAGCCTGGTTAAAAAAGCCCCATTATACTTGCCAAATGCCTTACATTGATGGAGCTTGCTTAAGTGGGCAAACTCATTCTCACCACATCTGCAAGTGTCTTGTGACACTCGTGAAAGGGGGGGGGGGGGTGCTTCAGCAACAGTCACCTGAGTCTTAGTCAAGTGTTTCCTTTTAGAATTCTCAGCCTTGCCATCTTTTCCACTAAGTTTGCAGAATCATTTCATACTCCTCACAGTACATCCATTTGCAGTGTAATAAAATGTTTCAAAGCTGTATTTGAGTTGGGGTTTTCTCTGGGGTGATTGGCTAACTTTGGGTGGAGCGGTCTCTAAGAGCAGCTATTAGGTAGTTCCTTTGCTGATCCCTTGTGAGATGCTTGGACGGATGGGAGAACATGAGCTGGAAAAACAGCTGGTTGCTCACTAGGCAAGCCCAATGTTCTTTGGTCACCTCCTGTGACTTACCCCTAGTATAAATGAAACCAGAGAGGCCTTGTGGGGGTCAAAGGGGTTTAACACCTGACCCCATCACAGACGCTACTGGCGTCCATGTGTCCCCAGCCGAGCAGAGGCTTGCTCTTTTCAAACAGAGCCATGACCAGCTGTGACAGATATTGTGAAGCCTTCTAGTTGCTAAATGATTTTTTTTTTGTTTTATTTTGTTTCTCTTTACTTTTAAATTGATTGTTTGACAAATTTTACTGTTATGTAGATGTAGTTGTTTTCTCTTGTTGAGCTGTGTTTGTTGGGCTCCCCTTCAGAAATGTTTCCTAGTTAGACTTTTTTGCTTTCTGGGAGAAGCTCTTTCTCTCTGTGACTTTTGGTGAGATGGTGATGCTGTAACAGTCAGAATGACCCACAAATAGGATCTCACGCCTTCTTTACTGTGTTACTTTGTGTGTGTGTGTATGTTTTTATGTGTGTTCAAATTGAACACCTCTATTACAGTGAGCCAGTTGGAAGAAAGAATCAGTGGGTGTGTGTCTTTTGCATGCTCTTTTGAACTACCCGGTTATTCTACTATTGGTGACTTTTAGGTTGAAAAACTACTGTTGCAGACTAATAATCTGTTCTATAAAAGGCAAAGTCAGTGCACCAGCTGCCCCTCTGCTGAAGGCAGAAACCCAGGGAGGCCTGTGTGTTGGACTGTCTGCTTAAACCCCCAGCTTACAAGGGGGCTCATGATAACAGAGGATGACATTTATGGAAGTTATCAGGACACCATCCATTGGTGCTCAGGGTGACAGCGTTTCAGATAAGGCAAGCAAAGAAAGACAGAAGCAGAGACGTAAGATATAGGAAAGCAGCTGAAGGCATGAACACGCAAGGCACTTTCCAGTTATTTGGCAGCGTTTCTGATATGAGATGAGCCTCCATTGATTCTTCAGAGGAATCCAAGTGGTGTAGCTTTATGTTCAGACATGTTGGCACTTGTGGCAATATATTCACAGGTTGCAATGAGCCCAGACTTGTGTCCAGCAGCAAAAGTGCATTCTGTATTGGAAGCAAGAATGAACCGGGTCCTCTGGCTTGGCGTGTCATCGGCCAGCAAACCCAAGTAGCCAGCGTTTCATCATTTCTAATGTGTGAGGAAACTGCTGAGGTGTCACAAATCAAGCGATTTTGCTCTTGAAAACCCTAGTGGATGTAGATTATTACTTAAGTGTGTTAGTTCTGAATCTCCCACATGCAGCTTTTGCTTTCTCAGCCTTTTTTCTTTAGATACGTTTAATTAAGACTTGCTTCAAAATACCAAAAATATGTTGTAGAGTTGATGGAATTTCCTTGATATTGACTGCTAAATTCAAATGGAGTGAGCTCTATATAAAAGTGCTAGAACTGACTTGTACAATGCAATTTGTGTTCTACCGATTTTCCACCCACAGTCTTATGCATATTTACATAGTCTCATATTTAGTAACATTTTTCTAGTTTATTCCATAGTCTCAATTTTTATAGAAGGTGGCCACAGCCATTAAACCATTGTGCTTGTCATGTTGATTTGCTTATTTTATTTTTGATTTTTTTAAACAGGTAATGGATTTCATTTAAGTGTGTTGTTTTGCAATGCTGTGATGTATGGTGTCAGTGCTTCATTTAAAGGCATGTTTGATATTTTTTTTTTTTTTTTGGTATCTTAGCATACCCTCTAACTGTCTGTGGTACAATTGTAAGAAAAAAGGTCTTGTTTAACACTATGAATGTTTGTTGTACCCAGTGTGTATTTCACCTCAAGAGTATCAAAGTATGGTACTCCATAGTGCTTTTTCATTGTTTGAGTCAAATGACAAGGCAATTTTTCTGTTCCTTATCAGTTACCCTTTGGTGCTTACATGTATCAGTACTGATTGCAGCACTCCAAGATAAACAAGCTTGGATGTGTCCAATGGCCTTCCTGGGCTTTGCTTTTGCCTTGAGTAAACCAAATTGTACTGCAGGCTTGGACACCCCGTCCCACCACCGCACTTTGCTGGCTCTAATCAAATCACCCAGGCCTCACATAGCGTGCCTCCACTGCTCGTTAACACGGCGTACTAATTGAAAACGCTGGACGCAGATGCTGCCCGCACATCAAAGTGCCTCCCTTCAAAGCTCTTGGAGACACCACACAGGTGAGAAGGGAGGATTACTGGGACGCTTCGTAGTGTGAAAGACACTAAGTGGAACTGGGTCATGCAGTACATTTTTTGGCACATTTGTCAAAGCGTTGGGGTCCGGCGGTGGCTTCTGCTGCAAATGCTTCATGATGGCACCCATTGAGTTTTGTTTATGTGTTCAAGCAGTGCTTGTCGTGTGTGTGTGTGTGTGTGTGTGTGTGTGTGTGTGTGTGTGTGTGTGGTAATAAAGCAAAGTGGCATTGATTTGCTGGTGTTTTTTTGGATTGTACCTCTGACCCTGTGAAGAGAAAAAGACTGTGTGTGTATGGTTGCTTTCTTCGATGGCATTTCATTTAAGGTGTGTGTGTGTGTGTGTGTGTGTTGCTGTTTGATTAGTTTTGTTTAATGAAACTGGAGTTAATCTAGGCAGACTGGCAGTCAATTTCCTGTAACATGGACGGACCAAGCATACTCACTCTCCAGGATCTTTGGAGTGACTAATGTTTAATTCAATAACAGTAACAAAAACTGATCAGAGAAAACATTTGTGGGTTTTTTTTTTCAGAATTGGGTGATTCCTGAAGAAAACTTTGTGGGTCACATGCAACATTTTTTTTCTGAAGACAATACTAAGAGGAAATGCTTTAAGAAAAACACATTAGAGAAAATACAAGACAGTAAATGATTTCGTCTTGGGGTCAAGGCCATAATGAAAGCACATGCATGCAAAATTACAGGCTTCTAGATTTTGAATAATGCATGCTTTGTAACAGAATTGAAGGGAAGTTACCAATGATCACACAATAAGCCTGAGTACACGGCATCATGAAAACATTAAGTATTTTTCTATGTTGCTCTTCAAGAACTTGCTAAATAAAAAAATAGGAATAAAAAATTGGTCCCTTGGATGCATTTAACTTTTTTATGTAACTTTTCATGCAGGGGAGCAAATGAACTGAATAAATGGATTACATAATATGAGTAATGTATATGGTAGATGTCTTGCATCTCTAAGTATATTTGCGACTGTCTAATGTAAACTACAGTTCAGATTTCCTTGTTTGGTAATTAAACAGGAAGATAACTACACCTTTATCAGACAGGAACTTTGCCACACTTGGCTCTAAAAGCCAGTTTAACCTAATTTTCATGCTAACTTTGCTTTACCAACTGTGTTTTTTTTTTAAGCACCTCCAGAGATTTTGCTTTGTTCATTAGCTTAAAGCCAATATAGAATCGATTTATTTCTAGGATTATGTGAGGTGCTCTGAGTGTGGTAGAGATAAGTCTAGACATGGTTGGTTCCTCACCTTTCCTTTTTTCCAGCCCTGTGTTATTACTTAAGCGTATATACAGGGTTCTGGAGTCAGTCTAGTGCAGCATGTGCATCTTATACATGGGATTAGCGCTCTAAAAAACACCAAGCAACCCACACCTGAACAACTAAGCCAGGTTCTGAGCAGCGACCTGGTAAATCTCTGGTCTCTTTCCCTGTTTATTTCTTTTGCTTAGGTCGAGAAATGTATTTTATGTCTTTCTTCTTCGATCTTTCCCTCTTCCTCGAGCATGTCCTCTCATTTAGTGGCCGTCGGCATGTTGCTAAACACACTTTCCGGCCACACTGCTCTTTGGGCGTGGCTCGATGGAATGATTTCACTTCGCCTGGGGAGGCACGAGGGGCTGGGCCTCTGAGGGTGAGGGGAGGAGGGATAGAAACGGGAAATAGGAACAAGGAATGAAAGAGTTAGCCAGAGTGAGCTGATCGGGGAGTGGAAAGTTGTCTAGGGCCTTTTTATTGTTTGCTTTTTTTTCCTTCAGTCATGCTGCACTTCCTAACTGTGTCACGACAGCATAAATGAAAACTGCAGATTATGCAGTATGCCATGCCTGTCGTGGGAAATGAGTTGTTGGTAATGGTATTCCTCTCTCTCCGCCTCTCTGGTTGGGTTGGAGTGCGAACAGGCACATGAATGGAATGCTTGGAATTTGGTTCACACATGACTACTCAGTGGCTGTGCTGGGTGGGACATAGCAGATTTGGTAATTGGCTGTCAGTTTGGAGAGAATTAATGGACTTGGGACACAAAGATTAAAAGACGTGCTGTACTAGTGGCTCTAAAACTTTAGAATGGCTTTAAGGACACAAAAAGTAAACTCATAAGCATTGCTCATCCAGTTCTGCTGCACCACCAAATTCACCAAAAATGCAGACAAACATGCTCACTCAGAGCTGAACAAGCAGAAGCTCTAGCTTGTACATGTACATAGACCCACAGACACTATGGTGATAGGATAACCAAGGGGGCACCACTAGTAGGGAGAGGGAGCAGTGAGTCATGCTATAATTAACCCAGTGCAGTCATTAATGCAGGGATCCCCTCCCAGTAACCCGCCAACACTTTATTAATAGCCCATCGCCAGCCTCCGGACAACCCCCACTTCCCTCTGTCTAAACAACAGAATGAGAATTTTGGCTTCCCCCTTTTCCTTGCTCAGCCTGCGCCTGCTAACCTTTAACCTAATAACTCTTATGAAGACAAACACAGTGCTGATCTTAGGTCAGTGTAATGGAGCATTGTCTACCAACACCTTCCTTCCCACACCTTTAAGTCTCGAACTGATGTAGGATCAGGCTGCAATGGCTCATTTTCTCCAAGCCTGCAGCGTGATAGTCTGGAAAACAGCAACATTATTATTTACTAGGTGAGTTTAAAGTAAGGTTTTGAGTTCACTTTTTCCCCCAGGCTTGCGTTAAGTAAAACTAAACTATAACTAAATTTACAAGGGTGTAAGAAGTTGCATTGTTTGCGACTTTCTGTTATTTATGCATTCTAATGCACTTGTGACTCCCTTCAGCACTGTTCCTTCATCCCAGCCCTAATGTTATTAGTGAATGCAACAACATGATTATAGTTATCATTTTGCTTCATTTGTCTTTAGTTTGAAACATCAAGAGAATGCCAAGTTGTTAACATTGTGATCGTAACACCCATATATATATAAATATGTATCGTCACTGTCCAAAGAAAAACAGGTATCTCCAAAATGGCAACTTTACAGGAGAGACCAAAAACCTCATTTAATTTGAATGGAAGCCAATGGAACCTGACGTCTTTCCGAGCAGTTTTGGGCCATTTCTGTTGGTCCATTCTTCAGAAAATTTCCACACAGTGTAAATAGCAGATCATATGATCAAATGAGGCATAAAAGTAAAAATCGACAAAAATGTAGATACATGTTTTTCTTTGGACAGCGACGATATGTATAGCCCTGGGAAAGCTAATCTCACTGTACATGTCTAGAGTTTAGACAGTGCTTGGGAGAGCCTGAGAAATGGCACCTCTGTCTGCCTTGTGGAGCTTAGTCTGCCTTCACGCCCTTCGTCTTTGCTTGTCACTACATGTCAGGCCAACAAATGGGAACAGCGATGGATTGCACCAGGTTTGTTTCGCCTTTGCTGGCTGAAATATTCATCACAGAGCATGTGACTGATTCAAAATTGGTGGTATAGGTGCTGCATCCACTGCTCAGTGGCTTTGTTGATGCAGCTGCAACCCAAAACACAGGGGTGATTGCTTGGGTGTAGTTATCTGGGGCACTTGTTTACTCCACTATGTCATCAAAGCTACTTGGGTTCGTTGTAGTACGCTAGTTCCCTGACAAGTCAAGGATTGATTAGTAGCTTGCAAACCACATGCGTTTTGGTACTTTGTATTATCAATTCGTGGCTGAAAGCATTTGAGAAGTTCCATTAATAGGGTGAGTACAGATGCTCGTCAGTTTTGACAGTTTGTACGCTGCTTTTTCATTTTAACTGATTCATATCAGACTGAATAACTGCCAATTATTCTTTCAAACCCTCACAGGTGTTAGTGTTGAGTCTCTCTCTTTTCAAGATTTCTATGTTGTTCCTAAGATCAGCCATAATGTGATTATCATTTATCATCTTCCCTGCGGCCCATTGCATCGATTAATTAGCAGGGAGATAAAAATCATTTGGGTAGATTTAAATTTAAGTTGATGGTTGATGAGCCAAGCCTAGCTCGAGAGTAAGAACAAGATGCTCATGTGTAGCCTTGTGCAACGAGGGGCGTGAAATATGCTTTGATACAGGCTCTGCTATTGAGACTAAAGCACCTAAAGGAACAGTTGATGAATCTGTGTTAAAAGGGAAGAAGGGGGAACTGGTTCACCAGCTGGAGTGGCTTGGGAGTGGAAGAAGTTATATGGAATAGATTAATTTGCTTTTATTAATTGATATGAACTGAAGTTGGGGGATAGGCAGCTCTAATCATGAGGATAGCAAGCTTGTGCAATCCAGAGATAAGAAGCTCCTCAATGCTTGACTTGGCTTTTACATTGTGTTTGAGTTTAAATTTGGCCTTGGGTTTTCTTATCCTTCCTCCTTAATCTCTATGCATAGGGAAAAGACCTGTCATGAGGACTGGCTTTTCTTATAAGTGAGACCCATCACTCCAGGGGTTTGATGACTTTTTAGTTATAAAAGTGGCAGTTTAATTTAAGCAGTTGTTGATAGATGGTGAACGCAAGTTGAAGAGTGGTTTGACCTAGAGTTTACATACAGTGATGGATATGCTTTGGGTGTGCTGAAATAGTGATCCTAAACCCAGAATAAATGAATTTAGAATTGACAGAGATGATGAGTCCACTCAACAAGGGGCAAAAAGAAATCTATTTAAACTAGTATCTAGTCTGGGATCTCCTTGCTTTTACTATTACGTGATCTGTCCTGGCTCTCTGTAGTCTGTCAACATTTGGTGGTATAAGGAATATACATGTCCACATTTCTTAAAACCTTGTGCCACAGTCTGTAAATCCAACTGACTATCACTGCTCTCTCGGCTGAGATGGAGTGCTGACCTTTGTGTGCCTTCTGTCAGACACACAAACATTCTGCTGCTTCCCCAGAGGCCCTGTCCTGTCATTCAGCCCTGTTTGTTCCTTCTGCAGCCTGGAACTCCTGAGGGACCCCGCTGTTCAGTTTCTTTTATGACCATGCCTCTCACAGAAATAGTAGAGCAGCACCACGATTGCCATCTTCATGCGTTTTAACCAAGCAAGTGCCCCATTGTTGTTTCCTGTTTGAAAGCTAATTTCTTAGCTCCTGAAAGCCTGGCGTAAACATTGCTTTCTCTTAAGCACATAAATGGCATTGCTTTCTTTTTTGTTTTCTCTAGCTGTACAGGACAACTCTTCGTTCACAAAGAAGACTAAGGATTCTCAAAGCTTAGTGCTATTAAATGACATACACCCCTGTTATGACAAGCCTTATTCTTGTTACACTGTTATGACTAATGTTAAGCAGAGGAGGGGAGCTATAGGGGAGAGAGAACACTATGTTGCATGCTAAGTAATGTCAGCTGTCTATAATTATTCCCTCCCTGACACGCTTTTCCCAGCTGGACTTCCTTTTCCCTCTCAAATGAACTAGCATTGTACTGCTTACTTGGAGAGCATGAGTGGGATCTGCAGCTGCTTCGTAGGTCTTCGATCGATCTGAATCAAACATAGAAATCAATTTGAGGCAACATTCCTCTGTATTTCTATGGCATCTTATAGCAGACATTCATATTATCAACACTTTCAATATTCGTAATTGTATTTTTGGGGTCTGTTACAATAGATTTACATGCTGATTGGTCAGCTTGTCTGCTGTGTCCTAACTGGCCAATTTCCAGAGCATGTCCTGACAGTTGACAGTTTTCCTCTTACATGTTCAGTGACTGAAGTTGGCTTCAATAGTTTTGCATTTGAACTATAAGGCTGATGTGGCTATCAAGTAATGGAATTTATCCATCATGCTAAATGCATGATTGAATCATCACAGATGTACAATAAACATGTCGAGTTGTTTAGTAATGGTAAATAGACTTGCTTGTGGGGGTTTCTGGAAGCATATGACAAAGGCCAACAACCAGGCCAAGAACATGCACCAGACAGTGGATCAGGGGCATATACATATAGTTGACCAGGGTGGGCGTGCCAGTGTTTATATTTGAAACTCCAGTTGCAGTTAAATGATGTAACTGAGGATGTTTAAAAATGTAATTCTGTCCTGTAGCATACATAGATTTCTACCCATCCAAAACTGAAATTTTTTGTCATCATTTGTTCTACTGACATCTTTCATCAAGTGGAATAGGGATAGGAGTCTAGCTGCAGAAGTTGTAATGGCTTAGGTGTGCATAGTTTGTAGGAAGTAGGAACAAAGACATTACAAAACAATGTTAATAAACTTTTTATTAAACTTTAAATAAAAACATTGGAAGACATGAATGGAAATGATACCAACATTAAAAAAGCATAACTCAATATGTTGACAAATATGCTACAGAGTCATCCAGTTACTTTGTAATTTGGAAAAAAAAATGTTCCTCAACAGTGGCAAAACATAATGGATAATTATGTGCATCATAACACCGTCTACTCCGCCAGTCACCCCTACCTGCCTGGCTAAGCCTTTGTGGGCTGTAGTGCTATTAGAATATTGTCAGCCTCTGTTGTATGACATACAAAAGTACTGACTGATTCCCGCAGGGTTTTTCTTGATTCAGAACATTTTTTTCCAAAAAAAAAATACACTTTTCAGGAGAATGTTGCCGCAACAGTGTAATTGAACATTGCATTTCATCCTCCTATTTTTCATTTTGTAAAACCTCATTTGCTTTAGTATTATGTAATTAATTTACTCTATAATGAAAACTGTGGAAATAAACGCATTAAAATGACTAAAATAAAAACGCAAACCATGCATGAGTCAATGATTACAGGATGCTTAAATACAAAACATTTCTTCTGTGACAGTCCCTAACACGTAGCTTGATGTGGGAGCAAGACCAGTGATAAGCGGCTGCCTTGTGGCTCCATCTTTGTTAAAGGAGCAATATGTATGATTTTTAGTTTAGGCATTCCAAAATTGATAAATTATCAATTATTAGAATGTTAAGAAATAACCATTTTGACAGTATGTTAAAACATCTATGTACTACGTTACAGAGATATATACTGAGGTTAGCATGCTAACTAGCTAGCCCACTTTGTACCTCAAGAGGAATCACTGTAGCGTTGAATTGAATCTAGCTAGTAAGGATGAAGAAATAGCACTGCTGCTCTGATAGCATATTCTAAAACCTTGTTGATCATGTTAAAGGTTTTTCAACTAGTTTGATCACTTAAGGACAGGTAGCAATGACAGGAAGAGTAAATGCCTGAATCTCTCGGCAAGCAACCATTATAATGACCATCACTGTCTGTTCTTGGCAAGAAACCACGTTTGATTGCAAACAACAGAAGTGATCTAAATATAGGCAAAACAAGCTAACATTGACATTGCTTTCCACCTTTGGAGGCACTCTTGGTAAATAAAGGGATAATTTGCAATGTTCCTTCTAGACGGGGGGAGAAGGCAATGTGCAGTTTCTGGTGATATGCTGTGTCCTGTCGTTTGAAGTATGAATTTGGCAGCTTGTGTCGTCTTACAAATTGCTTGTTTAAATATCATAATTTGAAAGTGCTCATTAGCAAAGGTGGTTGTTGTTGTTGTTGTTGTTGTTAATCATTTTTTTATTTCTCCATGATCTGCTACTGCGCTGATGAACCTATGTTTTGCTGAGTGGTCAGAAAGAGTGCAATTTTGAATCTCGCATGAATGTTGAGTATTAGACTAAGTTTACTGTAGTGAAAACCAAATGTCGTCACTGGAGGAAAATTATTTTAGGAAAAATCCAGTGAGTGCGGCGCTTGTTACAAAACAATGTTTTCCATGACAAAACATTGTTTTGTCAAGAGCTGGAGGCACCACAAAATTTGACCCAGGTAACTGCCTCTATATAGGAATAAACCCTGGGTTCAGGCATCAGGAAGCTGTTTATAACTAGTGTATATTACTTTTGTGCAGTTCCTTCTCTCTCTCTCTCCCTCCCTTCCCTTCCCGTCTCTGTCTCGCTGTCTTTGTCCCTTTCTCTCCCTTTTTCTTTTTCACGCCACAGACAGTGGAGAATTGCTGGTTGCTGTGTTTGCCTTGTCCTTTCTTGGTCCGATGCCTTGGGGCTGTTCTTCACCTTTTTATTTTTCCCCCCCCTTTTTTGTTCCCACAGTGTTATGACATGTGGGTTAGTGGGGACTGTGATTTCGCCTGCCTTTTTGTAAAGTTGTTTGAAACCCTGCTTAGTAATGGAGAGAGTGTCATACCTAGGTAAGAATTCAACTTGCACTCAGCCTTGCTGCTTTTTTGCTTTTTGGCATTGGTTCTTACTCCTGCTTTGTGTATTCGTTTCTTTTTTTTTTTTCTTCTTTTTTTGTCTTTTGTCAGTCTCTCCTTTTTTTTTTACCAACTGACTACCCATCCTCCCCCCACGCTTTCCTCTGCCAAGGCCATAAAATAAATGCTTTTTTTCCCCTCATCTGCCTCCCTTCCTCTCTTTTGCCTCAGTTCTTTCCCCTTCCTCTCTTTTTCCACAACCCCCCCCTCACGTCTACATTAGGGGATTTCCTCTTTCTCTCTGGTCATGTGACTGCAGGGTGTGGTCTCATGCAGCTCTGAATGATTCAGTATTCTGATGGCAGACATGGTGAAGAATAGTACATGCGCGCACGCGCACACACACACACACACACACAGACACACAAATGGTTGTTAAACGTCTTGTCTATCCAGCATGCAGTTGTTTTCGAAATCAAATCAATTTCATTTGCTCTTGACATGTGGTTCACTGTGGTCGCTCGTTGTGAGGTTAAACTAGTCTCATAACGGAAGCAGTAGGAAAGCTCTACTTCTCCAATTCAGCATCCCAGCTGTGTGCCTTCAGATGAGAAGTGAGACCAGACTCAACATACCAGTACCTCCTGGCTCAATGCAGTGTGACTTAGACATGCAGTATATATCTTTGTAGAGATATTGGACAACTGCTGAGTGCTTCACTAGGACTTCAGGAGATCCTTTAGTGTGTTTGTGTTTATATATGTAGTGTGATGTGTGGTTGTAGGTGGGTTTGGTGCAGGGAGAGGAGCTGAGTTGAGGGCTCTGCATTCTGCCACTTTAGTATGCAAGGCAGGTGTGGCTGCAGTCAGAGAGAGGCTGGGCGCAGGCCACCGCCTATACGGGCTTGCACACACACACACACACACACACACACACACACACACACACACTCCAGACACAGTCCCCATCCTGTTACTCGCCACCAGTTCCATACGTTTGCTTGTTTTTCTTTCTTTTCTCTTTTCTCTCTTTCATTCTCTCTTTCATATCTCTCTGTCATTCTTTCTTTCTCTTTCTTGCTTTCTTTTCTCTCTTTCTTTTTCCCTGTTCATTCTCTCCTTCAGTATTTGTACTATTACCTCTCTTTTCAGCATCCGTTCTTTCTTTTGCTTCATGCATGCCACCCTTCTGTAAAAGCTCTCTGCTGCTTTTATGTAAACCCTCCACCTTATTCATTCAAATTTACTCCCTCTCTCAAGCTCTTTCTCCTGTTCTTTCCCTCTCTCTCTGCCTGTTAATCGCTCTCTTCTTCTCATGTCTTTCTTTCTCTCCCTCATCCACTTTTTTCCTTTTCTCTCCTTTCATCACACAGTGTTTCACCTCCTCCTCTAGCAGCATCCATTCTTTCCTTAACTTCATCTGCCACCCTTCTTTGCAAAAACTTCCAGGACTCAGCTGCTTTGATCTACATCACCTTCACATTTTTTTTTCATTCAAATTCACACCTTTTCTCTCTTTCATATCTCCCTTTTTTTTTCCTTTTTTTGGATGATTTTTGGTTTTTGATGAATAAAATCCTAAAATGAGGTGCTGTGGTCAGCAGAAGGCTGGGTGAGATAAATGGCCTTTCTAGGCTGGATACAGGGACAGGAGCTGGGGCTGGGGACCACTAGTTACTAGATACTATCGACCTGACTCCTCCACTGCTGGGTCCCCTGCAGCACGATCACTCATGTACAGGATCCAGAGGCTTTAAAAAAAAATCAGACCTGTACTCATGGGCATCTGCTGAGTGTCTACATTTGAAAGGATTGTAAACAAAAGGTTGAATAAGAGATTGATTTGATGTTCTATGTAAACATGGTTCAAAACATACTGTTGTCTCGTCATTCCATGTGGTCCGTATGGCAGCAAAAACTGCCCTTTTTGGCTCACCTTGTTGGCAGTGTCACAACCACAAACACTTTTGAATATTACCCATTCATGCTACTGCTTGTTAGCCCATACATTCACACTGAAGTGTTGTTCCTGCAGATAATATGTAGCACTGTAATTAGATAAAAAAAATGTAGGGAAAATTATTAAATGTATTGCTGTTCTTAGCTCTTGGGAAGTAAATATGTCATTGCATAGACTTGGATCCAGACATCTATATTTTTTTCCAACATCCCTAAGAATGTTTACCCTTCATAGTTTCCATAGATTTCAGGCAAGGCTGTGTTTTGAATGAGGAACAATATAGGACAGCCAATCAGAAAAGAGATATATCAGTCTGAATGACACAAAACCAAATGTCTGTTTATTGTAAGGAATAATAAGAGATTGAAAAGTAGTTTTGTAAAAATGAATCTGACTTTTTATACTATAGAATGCCACACAAACGTCATAAGGGGATTTTAGAGGATAAAAAACAAAACAAGAATTTAGTATTCCAGTATCATTTTTTTTTTTGTTCACTATTCATCTTGCCTGCCACAGGGACCCTGGTCCATTGCTTGTCTGTGTTACTTCTATTGATGTTAAGTATTAAGTTGATTCTAAAGCTTCCCAGCTCTATTTCTTACACGCCCTCCATGCCTTACCTGGCCTGAACCACATTTGACAGAGGTCTATTAGGGCTGATTCAGTAGATCTACCCATCCAGCTCACCAGCATTAATTATTGGAAGTGCATTGGCCTGTTTGACCTGCCCCCCCCCCCCCCCCCCCAAACAACCACTCCTCCCCTTCGTGCTCTGATGACTGCTTTGGGGGGTTTTCCTCTACAAATAGGAGAGATTTTACAGAAGTCTCATCGCTGTCATCTTCCTTTACTTTCGTAAGAGAGCGTGCCATGCGTCTAATTCCATCACATGATGAAAGCGAGATATATGACGAGATATATGACGTTTACTCACTGTATGAAGCTGCTGCTTTTTTCAAATTTAAGAGGATGCAAACTCTCTTGATTTACCCCGGCATCTAAACATAAGGGAAGATCATTGAAGGCACCATCATAATAGCATGCCGACTTGCCTTCTCCATGGGTTTGACTACACTGGCGGGTATTTAGATATTTTACCCTTTTTCAGTGGCGTACTGTTTCGGGCTGAAACTTTTAAAGTCGCGGCGATGCGATGTAGACAGATGAGTCATCCTTTTAAAAAAAAAAAAAAAAAAGGCAGAGAGAGGGAGAGAGAGCATGAATAAGAGCAGGGGGGAGCGGAGGGGTCCTGCTTTTGAGCAGCCCCAGCGCTGTGGAGGTGGATATGGAGCCTTAAGGCCCACGCTGGTACTGCCATTGCAGGACTGCAGAGGAAACAGATGGGCTCATGATTTACATCTGCTGCCTACGAGCTTCAGCTCATACTCTTTAATCTAAGAACAGTTCCTCCTTCTTTCTCTCTCCCTTACGTCTCCCTGCTTCTTCTCTCGTTTTCTCTGTCTCCAGTCTCTCATTCTACTCCCTCGCTTTTGATGTCTGCTTTATCCCTGTCTGTTTCTGGCTCTTTTCTCCTTTCCCCTTTCTCTGCCTTGTCTTGTCAGTCTTTGCTTGCTTGCTTTCTTTCTTTCTTTCTTTCTTTTTTTTCTTTCTTCCTTTTGTAAGAATTAAATTACTTAATATAGGATTGCCTATTAGCACATTTCAGGTTGGAGAAGCATCTCTTTTGCAACTGGCGCAGGTGACAGTTGAGCTTGCTTGCTCTTGCATCCTAATCACTCTGTTTACAGTCTGATGTCAGGTTTTGCAGAGGCTCTGGAGCTCTCACAGCAGCATGCATATGTATGAAGAGTGGTATGTGGGCAGCTCAAGCACAAACCCCCTCACCCCCCATCTGCCCTCGATACAACAGCTCAGTGGCTGTCTTAGTGTAAAGTCCGCTTCTCTGTGTCTGGTTTCCAGCCTTCCTCAATGCATGATCCAAAAGTTTACCAACAAGAGTGTGATTCATCTGTCAGTTCTTTTTTTTGTTCTTTGCTGAATGCCAGTGGTAACTATAAGGACTGATTCATTTAAAAAAAAAAAAAAAAAAGCAGGGTAGGTCACAAAGTTTGAATATTTGGTGTTCATCTAAAAAACATCTGAAAGTTTGCAAAAACGGCTTGTGAAGATGTTTAGCGGAGGCTTGTTGTACTTTGTGTGCATTTTTTTTCTGAAAAATTGTTTAGAATTAATTATTATACAATTATTCTAGCCACATTTAGAAATTCCTGTTCTCAGCAGTGAATACAATCAAACTGTTAAACCAGTGAGTCCACTAGGCAGCAGCTCAGGGGTGAGATGGTTTTATAGTGATTTTATTCCTTGATCTTATTAAATGGAGAGTAGCTGCATCAGATATCCTGCCGATTACGTCTGTACAGTAACGCCGTGTTTTTCTCTTTTCTTTTCCTTTATAACAAACTGATTTTCTGTGAAGCTGCTTTGAGACAACGTTGGTTGTAAAAAGCGCTATACAAATAAATTTTGTTTGATTGATTGATAGCTGCCTGTGGTAGTTTTGCTCCTGCAGCTGGAAGACCAACACTCAACATCCACATGTGCAGTGCTAGTAGGAGAAGTTCTGGTTGGGTAGGCTGCTGGTACTGAAAGACTTCTAAAAAGCTCCACAACATTTTTGTATAATCTTTCTTTATTTTTTATTTTTTTGTAATTGTTTCATATGTCATCAGAGGTGTTACTGGGATGTCATCTTTGAATAGGCTTTTGAATTATTTGCATGGGCATGTAATCAAGGTGGAGACAAAAGAAATACAGCATCCGGTTTTTGTACAGGAGTCCAGAGCCATTGCCACTTGAAGAAAAAATAATAATTTAGATGTAATAATGAGCATAGATTTTCAGGATGCTCCAATAGGATAGTGTGCACAGGGTCAGGCAGCGGGGTTAGTGTGATGAACATGTGTATGATGATCTAGGATGGTTTTGATTGGGACATAATGATCTCTAGATAAGATTAGCAAATGCAATGAAAATGATTTAATTATCTATAATATCTATAATAATTTAAATAAAAGACTTGTAACTCTGGTATTTCTGCAGTGCGTTGCGTGAGGACACTAGAGGCATGTTAAGAGTGTCTTCGTGTTTTTAACCTTTGGTTTGGAATTGGAAACACCGAATTTTTGACGGGCAAAGCAAAAGCTTTACATGAAAGAGAATATGTCCGAGGTCAAGACTGGTATCAGCCTGTGCTAAAGCTTTTCACTGTTTTCACTTAGGATGCCTACTTAAAATTGGCTGGGATGGGTTAGCCATATTAAAGTCAGTAATGGACACGTAGAACTGGGGAGTGTGTCTGGATTTTGTGGAGGGTAGAAGCTTGCTGCCTTTAAACACCAAGGCAGTCATGCTATGCTTGGTGCTTCCATGCTGGAAGATTTACCCAGCTAGCTGAATAATACTTATTGTGTCTCTTCTGTAAAATGATTTATGCATACCCAACCACCCAACTCCATGGACTAGTAACAAGTCAGCTATAGCTGGCCTGGAGCCAACTAATCGCTAAACCAGTGGCCACCATGTAAGCTGGTAATATAAAAGAAACACACAGCTTGCAAAACATTCAAACTTAAATGTGTAAGTATAGAAGACTACTAATATAGGAACGCAGAGCATTTTTGATGACCAATAACCAATAACAAAATGAAAGAAAACAGTGAATGCTATAAAATCTATAACAGTGATTAGATGGTTTGGGAATTCCATTAGAATCTCTAGTTATTGCTGTCGCTGATCATTCTCTTTTCTTAACTATTTGCAGTCAGTTAATCTGCATCTCTGCCACCCCCCCCCCCTTTCCCCCCTAATTTCACCCCTAATTTCACCTTTTGTTTGTGTCTATCCATTAAGCTACTCTTAGAGGATAACATTATAGATTTTTTTTCCAACAACTTCTCATCTACCTTTCAATTTTGCTGGCACATATAAAATACGTCACCCATGGAGAATATGGAAATTGTGGAGAATTAGAAGCAGCTTTTTACAGAACTGTAACATTCATGATGCTGTCTTCTTACAACAGTACCTTACTCATGTAAGGTGGCCCATCATTCATAATAGATAAGGGAGGACACAGGTGGTTCCACCAAAACCTTTTTCGGAGTCCTGGTAATTTATCTGTGCTTCGAATGGGTTCTCCCTTTGCCTCTGGCAGTTGGTGACATTTGGTAGGGTTGAGGCTATTTTGCTGGTGCATGCTCATCTGGCATTTCCGCCCTCCGACATTTAAACATCCATTATATCAGGCTAATGTGCAGGCTAAACTCAATCAGATATCCTCTGGCCTGCCCGCAATATTTAACACACACGTATGCAAGGGAAACTTCTTACTTTTTCTGATGACTCAAAATTTTGCTTTTATCGATTAACCTGTTTGTTTTAGTATGAAGGACGCCTGTTTCACAGTGGTCCCTCTCAGGGTCACTTAAGACAGTACAGTATACTGTCATATTGACACCTGCAGCTTTATCTATATCAGCAAAATTGCAGGCTTTTGGATAGCACTATTAAACAGCAAAACAGGCTACTATGAACACCGTTAAGCAAACAAAGTAAAATGTGGCCAAACCTAATATAAGACATGGCAGATCTGTCAAAAATAAAGAATTTTTAGTCATGAAGTACAACCTGAAGTGGTTTTATAGAAGTGTGTGGTGATTTAGGCAGGAAGTTTGCACATTGCTGTTTGGTAGTACAAGCTCGTTAGTTACATTAGAGCCGACTCTATGAAATGGGCTGAATGTGAGATGCCATAAGCTCATTAATTAAAACTGTGATAATAAAATACAAAATGAAATGCAAAGACTGGGTTTGCATCGACATGCAAATGGAAAATGTCATGAAAATACAGTACCAGTCAAAAGTTTAGACACTGATACTCAGGTTTTCCTTATTTTATAAAATAGCACTCATGGAATAATGCTGTGACCTTACAAACTTTAAAGCTTTTTAAAAGCTTCTTGTTCCATTGTTGCAGCAGACACTATATATTTATATGGTAGAGCACCAGTTATACTGGCCCTTTTGTTTACATAAGACACACCACCACTACACTGTCCACTTGCGCTAACTTTGTGGGCTAATGTTGTTGACAACTTGTCAGACTATCGACCTTGATTAAGTAGTTTAGGATTTCCAAATTGCTGTAAGATAAGATTTGTTTCTGTAATACAAATTTGTGCAGTCGTGACTTAAGATGGGAAGTTTCTACATTATGGAGTCTCTGTGGAGTGAGGACTGGAGTTGCGTTCTCCTTCCATGTGCTGGAGAACTTGAGTGAGTGGGGGGCAGGGCTGGGTTTGCATGCAGAAGGAGGTAGGGGAGAGTGGGTTTGTGCAAGGAGATGAAAAATGCCCTGGAAAGAAACAGGTCATATATTTTGGTGCTTCTTTAAACTGTTTAGATATTATTAGGTATTGTTTTCTCCTATATCATCCTCCTACATCAATGTACCTTAAAAAGCCTATACTACCCAGTCCCAGAGCAGCTGTGCAAAACTAGGAAGTAAACTTAGAGACTGATGTAACTTGGCTGATCAACTGTGTTCAGGAAAGGATTTTTTTTTTTGCCATTCTGAGAGGTCAAGTATCTCTGCAGTTGATGTGCTAGATGACCATCTGTTGCAGACACTGTGGAATTGAGTATCGGGTATATGTTGTTCAGTAACTGCCAGCGGGGCAACCACTTTCTTCAAAATCCAATCACATTAGCACTTCTAGATACAGGACCTTACTGTGATGAGAATATAAATGTCCTAGTACCCCATCAATTGTCAGGAAGAGGTTAAATCACAGTAATGTACAAGTGATGCTGCAGTAGAGCGAAATCACAGAGCTGTGGTCAGTAATCCAATCTGGGTTAAAACCCACCTCAGGGCTTTTGCCAGCAGTTAGCCTCTCATGGATACTGTAAATGACTCTGAATGTGTGTGTTGGGGGTTGAAAGAGAGAGCTTGTCTATAGAATGGCTTTAGTGCAATGGAATCCCACTCTTGTATTTTGTTTTGGATCTGTGCAAGCATACATCAAAGAGTGACTTCCATTTTGAGTGTTTGAAGTGTATAAGGAATCTTGGACCCCTGACTATCTCACATTAGCACAGAGTGATTATCTCCAATACTGACAGAACTCAAACTGCCAGCTTAATTTGAGACCAGAACCCCTCTTTTTCTGACACTCACATTTACAACATCCGTCTTGCTGAATGTCCATGTCTATCCCCCTCTGTCTCTTGTGTGCCCTCCATATCTCTCTCCTGCTTGCGCTCTCTCTTGTGCTCTCTCTCTCACTCATTCACGCACTCGCTCACGCACCCAATCACGCACTCTCTCTCGCTCTCTCTCTCACTCACACTCCCTCTCACACTCCCACTCTCTTCGCCTTACTCTTATTCTTTCTTTTAATCAGTCACTCAAACACAAACAAACATGCAGAGAACTGGGATGAATGGCACTGAAATAGCGAAGCAAATGACTTCTCCCTGTGCCAAAACTGGGGACTCCACCGGGGTCCATCATTTATGTATGACCAGTACAGAAAAAGAAACTGGGCTTTCTTCCCCCTAGTGAATCGGATGAAATGTGCTTCTCTGATGGGTTCTCCAGCATCTTGCCCTGTTCTGCTGTGGATGGAATAGCTTTCTTTTTTTATTCCTTTTTTTTATAGAAGTTTATGAAAAAGACTTAAAGATGTCAAAACATTCTAGGTTTTTATTTCATAATGGATCTCGTCTTTGTAGGAAGTCACAATGCATGATTCAGAAAGAAACTCACTGTGTGTCTAGATGGTGTCAGCATTTACTTTTAAATCACTTACTTTTTTTTTATTGCAATGTCTAGCATTTGGCAATTAGAGTAGGGTTGAATTGCTTAACAGTCTAAAGTGTTTTTTCCCCGAATTTTCTGTTGCAGTTGTGAGCTGAAGAAAACCTGGCCTTTAAAGTCGTGGTGACATGCTGACCGTACCCAGCTTTTTTCTTCAGAGACCCCTCCCCTAATGGTTCTCTTCAACTTCCTGCAAGAAGACAGCAGAACCCTTCCTTCATTTCTGCAGAATCTGAAATCCATTGAACCTGTCAGAAATCTGCCTTCCATTGAAAGCATTCCTCATCAGTGAAGTCTTACATTTAGCGACAGGCCCACCCACAAAGTGTCAGAAGTAGTGGACTGAACCACATCCAGGGATTCGAAAATGGCCAACAATACTGCAGACCATCCGCCGGGGAACTCTGTGGCCGAAGGGAACCATGACGGTGACTTTGGCTGCAATGTGATGGAGCTTCGGGAGTTGATGGAGCTCAGGAGTGCAGAGGCGGTCAGCAAGATCCGAGACATCTATGGAGATGTGCAGGGGATCTGCCGCAGGCTGAAAACCTCCCCCATTGAAGGTAAGACTACACAAACACACACACACCTACACTCATACCTCAATTGGATACCTCAATTGGATGTAGTTTCTCTACACCAGCGATTTCCCATCTTGGTCCTGGAGCACCATTATTACATTATTTAAATTAAATACAGCACTGTTTATTAGAAAAACAAGCTTTTATTTGTTTAAAAACATCAACAATTAGGGGTGCATTGAGACAGATACCAGATATCTGGTAACTGTTACTGTGCTACAGAGACTGCTTTTGAGACAGATGAGGAACGAGGGTCAAAACTGTGGAACACACTTTGCTTCCAGCTATTCTAATGTAAAACTAAGGTACTTTGGACTTCTTAATACTAACAGCCACTTAATTTGAAGTGATTCTTCACAGTA
This sequence comes from Semaprochilodus insignis, assembly GCA_034552555.1. Lineage (NCBI taxonomy): Eukaryota > Metazoa > Chordata > Actinopteri > Characiformes > Prochilodontidae > Semaprochilodus > Semaprochilodus insignis. Next base: position 19,704,447 of record CM067494.1, read on the forward strand.
TCAGACTCTGTATCTGCAAGCACTAAAATCATGTACTTGGGGTTGTACAATCAGTCTTTGATTAAATTAAGTCTTGTGTGCTAATTATGATCTAGTGGGTGGAGTGCAACATGAAGTGAGGAACTTTAACAAAAACAATTGCCAAAAACAAAACAAAAAGTATTTGTTATTTTACTGTGTTTGTTTTTGTGTACTGTATATTCTAATGTTTTGTAGTTATGTTGGTAAAAAATCATGGGATTATACGTTTTACGTTACATTATAGGTTTTATGCGTTTTTTGTGTGGACAGCAAGTTTCAAACTGGAACTCATTTGGAGATCCAGTCTGGCTCTGCAAGACTGCTGCTCTCCAGTAGTGGTAGAAGATGGTGATCAAATGTGATGGCAGCTAAAGACACTCCTGGATATCATACCATGGACAGAAATGTCTTTCACTCCATTGAGTCCAGAATCATTCCAGGACCAGGGTGGGAATCCCTGCACTACATTAGGCTATGCATTTATAGTTATTTGTTTGAGTACATATATCAACATAAATATTTACTCCCACTCCTCCACAACCTGTAGTAGAGGTGACGTCTCCTGTCTCAAGGCCCTTGCTGATGACACTCTGAGTGAGGAGTGTACATTAGCAACTAACGTTTTGAACTGATGGAAGAGTCCAATTGTAGGGCTCAATGACTTATTCGAGTGCTTTAAGTGGCATTTGATGGTATCGTGATTTTGCTTGCAGTGTGGGCTGTAGTCACTTTTTGCTGGTTATGCTTAAGTTCAAGAGTTTTTATTGTAATGTTAAGAACTCTAGACATTCTTTGTCACAGTCGTCAGTGCCTCCCAAAGCTACCAGCATGCTCTGCTGGCAACGTCTGAAGATGGTGAGCACACAAACCTTCATTCTGTAGCTGATGTACACTAGAGATGCTGGAATAGTTTTAACCTGCTCCACTGTCAAAATTTGAGACCATTCCCTCTGGTGGTACAATGTACAGAACTAAAATATTCCCATACACCACTGAAAGTGATAACTAAAAAGCCTTTTTTCAGCTTGAAATTGGCACTAGGTTTAAGAGCTTTTGCTGATCTGAAATCAGCGTTCATGGTGTATACCTTATGCTGGCAAGATTTCAGTGACAAACCCCAATTTTCAGGAGCACTATGATTACAAGTATTCCTTTGCCATGCCTCTAAACACTGCCTCAGAATTCAGTACCATCAATTATCTGCCTTCAAAATATTAATTTAATACAACTTCAGCCGCAGCATCATTTAGCTCCTGTCTCTGTAACCACTGGAGCAGGGTATGCTTCGCTTTGATGAAACTACTTTGTTTTGTAAGGAGAACAGTGCTGCTTCTCTCTTTTTTAACATATGGCCCCACTAGTTCCAGCACTGAAATTTGTTCCACACCGTCCTCCTAATTACTTCATAGATCATTGCTTGGTTCCATTTAGTAGTCAAGGGACAGCTGTACTGATGCTCCCTGCACAAGAAATTACTCATTTTAATGAAGGGAGCGTAATTATGTTTTCTCTTTCACCCTTAAACAGGGGAGTGGGTGGAAAAAGCAATGTTCAAGCCAAATTAGATAAGCTGTGTTTAGATGCTCACCAGGGTGCTTGGGAAGCTTGAGAACTATTTTTCTGAGCTTTTTTTTAGCTGGTTTGTATGAGAGTGATATTCTGAAACAAACTGGTCAGATGAGCCAATATTTTTTCATTAATGACCATAGTAATGACCATAAACATTTTTCTGAAACATCATAAATTGCTTGCACTTAAATAGCATTCCCTTTCTCATATTGTGGACAAAAAGACTGACTGGTTGTGTTAGTGTGGAAAAATCATTTAAAAAGACAGTGATGCTTCATTTGTTTGACTGATTTGTTTGACTGTGCACTGGTAGCTATTTCCATTGCATTCTTGACTGGTGAAAACTGTGAATTGGACCTCACAGCATTATATACTATATACTGAAACGCATTGAATTTGGATGTTAAAGAAATTATATTTCATTTGACCATTCGCACAGTTCAAAGCAACTTTTTAAAACAACATACATATCCATAGCCTACATTAAGATGTGAAAAATCATCATGTAGGTTATAGAAATTCATTTAAAGTGAGAACAGTGTTAATTCAACACTAATTTGCACCCTATCAGTTTATGCTCTACTTCAGAAGCTGCAGGGGCAGGTTGAATTTTCACAAATGCTATCCAGAACAATATAATGCCCCTGCACCAATGTTTATTTGGTGTAATAACTGAGCTTTGTTAGGTATTTTCTTGCAAAACTTGAGAGGATTTCTACTGATAGAAGTAGACAAATGTTTAGCAGCTGGTGCACTTGTGAGAGTCTGAGAAATGCTCCCTGAATTTTGCATCTAAAACAGGTGGTGCTTAAAAATAGAGATTAGCTGTGATTTGTGAGCTATCACTAAGGCTGTCATGAGTTGTAAAATGCAATTTGCTTGCAATTGCAAAAACCAGTTTTATTTGGGCGGTGTCTTGTCCAGTTTATAGTCTTTCATCTGGATATCCCATTTATCATTTGTAAATGTGTCAGTTACTGTGCAATTTAACAGGTTGTTGTTGTTGTGAATGTTGATGGCATATCCACAGGGAGTACAGTTCATTCCTCTAGTTACTGAAGTTACTATGACACCCAAATTGTATCTTTATTTAAGTCCGTTTCCTCAATGTATAACTTCATGAAGTTTACTGAGCAATCCGTTACTATGGATATTTATTTGGTAACAGGTTGCCTTGTCTAGCAGAAAACAGAAATGGGCTGTGAGAAGCAAGAAGCCATGTTTTGGGGCCTTCATTTCATTCCTCTACTCAGCTAACAGCCCTAATCAAGACAGAGTAAGTGCAGGTCTAGTAAGGGAGGAAGCAAATGCAGATGGACGGAACTTACTGCATTACCCTCCCTTTACTGTAACATGGCCCCCCTTGGGTTGAGATAGATGGTGATTGTGGAGGGAAGCAGTCTCCCTTGGGCCGAGCTGCTCAGTAATGTCCTTCAACGTTAATTACAGCGAGGAGGACAGTGTGAGGTGTGGTTAAACAGGAGTAAATGAACATTAGAATGTACTAGTGAATGTGCGCATTTAAAAGACGGCTCAGTCAGACCTTCTAATTTATTTAGTTTGAAGGAGAATCAATTAGGATCCTGCAAATGATAGTCAGAATAGGTATAGGAATAAGGAGCAAATTATTGCTCCTCTTGTTTCAGAAGGTAAGGGTTAATGTATTTTATTTATATATAATTTTTATTATATATATAATTTATTGTTATTATTATTTTTATTATTATTATTATATTATATAAGATTAATAATCCAGACATCTTTGTTATAGATGGGGTAAATTATAACAGATGCATGGACTACTTGTAATAGTAAAACTGAAATTCTTGTTTCTTGTTATATAGTTATTGAGTTAAGTCTCGGGATCTTAATGTAATCATAGGGGTGTAAGAAAATATTTGCGTCTCGTGATATTACATTTTATGATACTATGATGATTCTCAAAAAACAGCGTAGTTTTTTTTTTTTTTTTTTTTGTTTTTTTTTTAGTTAATAGTTTACCTGCAGTGATTTGTGGCAGTGTTTTTGTGTTGTGCATGAACCCCTGACTACTAGATAGCAAACCTACACCAGCTCAATTCCAAAAAGTCGCTGTGTAAAATAAAAAAAAAGTTAAAAATACATGATTTGCAAATCACAGACCCATATTCTATTCACAATAGAACATATCATATGTTGAATGTGAGACATGTTACCTTTTCATGAAAATGATTAACTCATTTAAAACTTGATGGCAGCAACGCAGCTTAAAAAAGTTGGGACAGGGCAATGTCTACCATTGTGTAGCATCTCCTCTTTTAACAGCAGTCTGTAAATGTCTGGGAGGTGAGGAGACCAAATGCTGGAGTTTTTGGGAGAGGAATGTTGTCCCATTGTAGTTTGGTGTAGGATTCTAGCTGCTCAACAGTCCTTGGTTGTCTTTGTTTTTCATTTCATGATGTCCAAAGTGTTTTTATTGGTGAAAGATCTGGATTGAGGGCGGGCTAGTTCAACACCCGGACTCTTCTTCTGCAAAGCCATTCTGTTGTGATGGATGCAGTATGTGATTTAGCGTTGTCTTGCTGAAATATGCAAGGCCTTCCCTAAAAGAGACATTGTCTGGATGGGAGCATATGTTGTTCTAAAGCCACTATATATCGTTCAGCATTGATGGTGCCTTTCCAGATGTGTAAGCTGCCCATGTCATAGGCACTAATGCAACCCCATACCATCAGAGATGCAGGCTTTTGAACTGTGCGGTGATAACAAACTGGATGGTCTCCGTCCTCTTGAGTCTACAGGGCACGGCGTCTGTGGTTTCCGAATAAAGATTTTTGATTAATCTCACCACAGAACAGTTTTCCATTTTGCCTCAGTCCATTTTAAATCGGCTTTGGCCCAGAGAAGTCAGCGGTGTGGAAAGGTAAAATCTGATGTGTGTTCTATGTTCTGTTGTGAATAAAATATGGGTCTTTGAGATTTGCTAAACAGTGCATTCTGTTTTTATTTACATTTATTTACATTTTACTCAGTGTCCCAACTCTTTGACCTAGCTGAGCATTTTGCTTAATAATAAATAGATATGTAAGAAGTAATATTAATACTTAATATTTTAATAAATATAAATATTAAATATAATTATTTCGCTGATCTTTACTGTGTGGTGATGTAATTAAAAACAAAAGTTTTTGAGAACAAAATCAATCAAAGATTGTGATAAAACATGAAAAATTGTGTGTAATATGATTAGGGACAATGAAAGAGTTCATTTTGGTTTCAGGTTGACTTCAACGTAAATGTAATTGTTTTTTTAATTGTTTCTCAGTAAACATTAAAACTTGGGTTATTTTCTTGGGCTACACATTCTGTACTTCAGCATGACTGTGCAACTACAGTGCGACTGCTAGACTTGCCTGCCTGTCTCTTAATAAAAGCAGAGCATTGTATTACAACTGAAGAATGGTAAAAACTGAACACCTATACCTGTTGTTTTTAAAACATAAAACTGTTTAGATCAGTTTATATGCTTCTTCTGAATGGATGTTCCAGTGTGACCATGATGTGGCCGCATTTTTTTTATTTGTCCGTAGTTCAGTAATTTAGTTGCACTCTTACGAAGTCTTGAGTCAGTTAGCCTACTTTGCCGTAAGATGTAACTGAACATTGGAAAAAACTGCTGTTTAATTAGCCCTTGTCAGCATTATCAGTCACCTTACTCTGAAATTCACCTTTCTTACAAGCTTAATTAATCAACAGGAGCCATGCATGGGACCTGGTATCTTTTGCAAGCTAAAGCCTTCTTGACAAGCACAACCAGTCCTGCAAAATCTGTAAAAGAATAGATTTCAGTACTTGAACGTACAATGTGAAGAAATGTCTTGTGGGTCTTATATGCACTATTCAGATATCAGTTACCACTTATCAAGTTATCATTTATCAAATGCAGTTATCACTCATGGCCACATAATGCCACCTTTTAATGTTAATGCACATTTGATAAGGGTTTCATATATTTGCCTAAGATATTTCTGCTATTATTATGTTTATGCAAACAAAGTGCGTGGAAAGCAAGAAAACGAGGAAATATAGAGCTGCGGGGCATGTGCAAGCCCCTAAATACCTAATAGTGTATTTTAAACTTTAAAAAAAAAACATGATTATGACCAGTTCCTTAAATACATTCTTTTTGTATCAACAATCATGTGTTCTCGCTACACATATCGCTTATGTGATATATCACTTATCACTGTGCTACACCTCAACAGTCTGTTTGGATGTTACTTAACTAATTTGCATAAAGTTCATCCAGAAGGAGCAAGAGCAAATAAATTATGGTTTGCCTCAGTGGTTTAATATATCAGTTACGTAGGTATGTTCTCTGACTGGTGGCCTGTCTAGAGTGTTTCTTGCCTTCTGCCCAATGAATCCTGGGATAGGCCCCAGCTCCCTCTGCAACCCAGAAGAATAAGCAACTGTTGCAAATTTTCAAAAACAAACCATAAAAAGAACCTGCAAATCATTTTGCATGTCACTGTTCACGTTGGGTATGTACTGCTTAAAATTTCATCGTGCCTGTGCCTGTGCCTGTGCCTGTGCCTGTGCCTGTGCCTGTGCCTGTGCCTGTGCCTGTGCGCACACACCCTGCAGGGGCTTAGCATGCTGATCTGGTGAAGGCTAAGGGGACCATTAATCCCTTAAGATTATTTTAGGGAGACTTAGTTATAGAGCCCTATAGGGTCTCTAGAGAGGTCAAGGCTAGATGTCAGTACTCCTTTTGAATCCATGGTGAGTGTTTAGGGGTGTGTGTTTTCTTTGGGGGGAAAAAAAAAACATCAGATGTTAATATTAAATAAAACTCCTCTTTTACCTGAACTTCTTCAGCTAGGGTGCACAGATTTTTGACCATGGACTTTTTTTAGCTAATGACCCACATTTGGCTAGAAATACCTTTCTTTCTGTTTACCTGCATTTTCCCCTTGTGGTTTGTGATCACAGTTTAACAGGCAGTTACCTCCCATAATAAAACTTGAGCTAACATATTCCTATAAAAAGCACACCTCCAGCTGTTTCTATTCTAAGACTTTCCTGCCTACCGAGTGGTCCATATCCTCTTTTCATCTCATCATTGCCCAAGCAGGGCATCCATATATAGAAAGCTCAAATATTATTGATGGCCATTAGGAGCTATTATGCTGTGCATTTCTGTAATCTTTGTGGCTGCAGCAGATGCAAGAAGCCTGTGGGCAGAATGAAATACAGTGTTCATGTTTGCTGCATTATGGTGTAGCACTGTGAAGGTGGTGAAATGTTTAAGGTGAAAGAAAAGTAAGTTTATGTTTGCATCGTTGTTTCATCTGTGTAATTAAACCTTAAGCGAACATGTCACTGTTTAATTAAAATCACATCGTTAGTGTTTTTCTGATTAATTATGCACTTTTTAGCCAAAGCAGCTGAGTAGTGCTTTTTTTCTGTTCTGATGTTGACATTTGATGTCACATTGACAAATGGACACTCATTGAGTATGAAATTGTTTGCAAAGGCAAGTGCCCCCCATTTGTGTGTGCTTGCATGCTTGCATCATTTCAGCGACAAGTCAGTCATATAATATGAATGACTAATTAGAGCAAAACACGACATGCAGAGACATGCACATTGTATCGTGCTTCAAGTGATATATAGTGCTTTATAATGAAGTTAATTGGGACTTTCTTTGTGTTTGGAGCAAATATAGAGCAACACTTCATTTTGTTGGTGCTGTGTCTGTAACCTGAGCTGTGCACCATTGTAGGTGTACATAATAGCAGGTTGTGTGATGGAATTACTTTTCAGGAAGAGTAATGTTGTGATGGAAAGATGGATAAGCTGTGCTGAAGCACATACATATACTCGCACTCATAAACATGTACACACATGCGCATGCACAAACACACACTTGCTTGGGGAGAGAGAGAGTGCAATGGCTGCACTCCAAAAAGCCACAGCCCTTATGCTGTCCATGTGTTCAAGAACTCCCTCACTGCTGTAAGTCAAAACCAAGACAGAAAAACAAAGAGCATGATGAGAAGTTAGTCCTTCAGTAAGAAAATGGGGCATACTTAAAGTGTCTTTGACTATTTCAGCATTGGCTATGAATGTAGATATTTGTTGTTAAGGGTAATATTGTTAGAACAACGGGAAAGCTGCTGTTGATGCAGGTGGGTATCGCTGTGGAGAAACTTCACACCGTGCAAATCCAGTATAGCACATGCCCTCGACTCTGACTCATGCATGTTGCAGAACGTGAAAGAAAATGAAAGTGAAAAGAATGTGTGAAAGTGAGTTTGAATGTGCTGCAGCCTTCTCTCCTCCGCTCCCTCTCTCCCTTTATTGAATCACTTGTGTCCCACGTGCTGAAATGCAGCCTGTTGTGTTTGGCCATCTTCCCAGCCTCTGTGACCGCTGCAGCCCCTATTAACAATCCTCCTCCATCGCCATCACAGCTGACTCCCTTCAGAAACACAAACACATACTGCCTTTGCGGTCGGTCACCTTGACACCATCCCCCTTCGCAGCCACTCCCCTCCTCAGGAGATGACTGAAACGGTCAGCTTTTATCAGCCTCAGGAGTACAAACGCTTGAAAAATATTTTGCTTTGGTTATGCTATTAGATTATTACTTTGATGCACTTATGCTGACATAATTAAGGAAAAGGCTAAACAAAGCTTGGAGAGTTCGGTAATTCTTTTTATAAAACAAATCCCAAATGTCGTTCTTAAATGCCTTAACTGATATTTTTTATATTTTAAAAAAAGGAAGGCAGATATTTTAAATATCAGTTGTTTATAAGCATTATTTGACTAATTTTGATATTTGGTCATGTGGAGGTGTCCAGTAGTTTTCAGTTGTGTCCATTGATAATCAGTTGTGTTAAAGTTTTGTCTGTGAAATTTACTGAGCGCAAGGCTGCAGCTGTTTTTATTTAACTGATAAACAAATGTTTTCATATGGTGTACCATAAAATGCTAATCTGTCAGATCGTGCCCAAACTGACAGCATGTTGCTAATGCAGTTTGAACTTTCGGTGACGAGCAGTGCAGGAGAGCTGAGGCCAGTGTCTTTATAACCATATGTTAAAAACTAAAACGAGCCTTTAGGTCATCCCACTCCCACATTCATAGACAGTGTTTCAGATTGTCTATAAGCCGCTGGGTTAAATGAAGCATGTTTTATGCTGCTCAAAAAGGAGGTCATAAAGCCAGGGTAGAGTTTTCCCCCTGGTCTTGGTGGCTCAATAGCCTGTATGTTCATGGATATAGAGCAGACGACCTACTATCTTGCTAATAAACCAGAGCAGTTGGATGCTTATTTGAGTCTCACCTGGAGTTCAGGCAGATTTGGTCAGTTCAGGTTAAAACAACTAAAACAGCTATAGTATACCTTCCGCTCTACTATGCTCTGTGTCTCCTGTGTTGTTTCATAAAAGAGGTTAAAAGGTTAAAAAGATTATTTGAATGGCTTTGCAGCTTTCAAATATTGTAAAATTAGGATTTAATATTTCAGAATATTTCCACACAAACAGATCATGCCACAGTTGACATGCAGAAGTAATCCTTGTTCAGGATTGACCACATGGCAATGATATTTAAAATGTCCAAACCTGCTGAGACATACCAGGTGGTTGAGCACAGGACTGACCGTATCTTTTGCGGCTCTGGTGCTTTATCTGTCCTCTTGGTATATCTGAATTCCACCCCTCCTGTTATATATTACTCAGAGTAAGACCTAGAGTAAGATGCAGAATATCTGATTTACATGACTCGTATTTCTCCTCCATACTGAGATGGTTGTTTGACAAGGACGGATGGAGTGCCTGCTGAATGTCCAAGCATGGCATGCGTCTGTCTTTTTTACTGGAAGAAATCTGGTGACTTCTCTGATGCCGAACAGGAGCCTGTTAGGAATGCTGTGCTGCTGCTCGTTCTTTCAGATGTAGACGTACTCTGGTGACCAAACCTTCAACAGCATTGTTTGGGCTCAGATGACGAGTTTGAGAAGGAGCTACAGGGCTCCTTTGCCATTGAAATGCTGCTTTCGACTGGGCTATTCCTCCGGGAGGCCATGGATGTTTTCGCCTTAATTCCCAATCTTGTAAAAGTGCCTGCACCCATACAAATCACTATGCTGCAGCCAGCCACAACTGCCTGGACTACCAACGACAAAGGAGACAGAATGAGATACAGAGAACTTTGGAAATGACATCTGATCTTTTACCTCTACAGAGCTTGGGGAGCTTACAAAAAATAAAGGTTGCTCACTTACTGAGGATGTGTATGGTGTTATTATAGAGAGCTGCCAGTAGAAATTGTTTGCTAGCTGTACAGCTTAAAGTCTTGCTTCAGCATTAGTGATGGATAAACATGCTAAATTTAATGATGAACTCACCTGGATCCCTAATGAGCCTGCATATGTAGCCCTGCATTAATGAAGTGAGAGCGATCCACATGATGAGAGAGAAGGAGGGAGGAAGAGAAGAACATTTGTTTATCCTGGGAGGAGTAATCCCTTCAAGTCAACCCATTTTTGCTGCCTTAAGAAGAGGAAATCCCATATCCATTTTTGCTTCTTTTTCCCTTCATGCTTTATCTCTTTTCTTATATAATAAGGTACATTTTCATGAGCCTGTTGACATTGTTCAATTCATTCTGTGGGGAGAGATTTACCTCCAAGTGAGCATCCTGTAATGGCATTGTACCTACAGTCTAGGAAAAATCCCAAAGTGCTGCTGTTCTAAAACTATGTGCATACCCCCTATGAGCACATCTTAACCTTACTGGTTATTTATCATTTCGTCTGGAGGCGATGTAAACTTACTGCACTGTGTGTTCTTTCATAGAGGCATTGATTGGGTCAGTGCAGGATAAGGATGTTACTGAAAAATCAGTCCTAGTTGCATGATGTCTAAGACATAATAGGTAAAGTGTTGTTGTTTAATTTACAGATTATTAGTCCTTCGCTGAGGACATAACCTTCAGCCAAATGCTTTTAGTACCTGTTGATTAGACTTTGGAATTGCGGTCAGGAACGTGTCGGAAATAAGTCGTGCCCACCCAGAAGAATCATTTGCCCATCCAGTGAAAAAAGGTATATTCAAACCCAAATAAAGTATCTCAGGTTTTGAAAACAAACACATTTAACACCACATTTTTTTAAGAACTGATGGACTGCGACACTGCATCTTGTTTTCTGCAGTCTTTTTAATGCAGTCTTTCACATCAAGTCCAAAACTGATGGACTGTGATGCTGCTTTGTTTTCTGCATTGTGGAAGCAGTAAAATTGGATTGACCAATCGGAACTCGGTTCTCATGTTGCAGCCCAAACAAAAGCACATCAGGAGAATGGAAAACTTGTACAACAAGCAGCATGTTGACTATAAACATGTGCAGGCTAGAGAAGGCATGGCGGAGCAGCTGAAAGGCTGTAAATAACTGTAAGTAACGTTAAAATAACTGTATATAATCGTTAATTTCCTACTGTATAATGAGAGTAGCAACAAAGCAAAACCTAAAATTCCTCCATTGATATCTGGAAATACATGTAGAATCACTCATTCAGCTTCAGCTCCTGTTGGAGGGGGTGGTGTGTTGTTGCACCTTTTAGTTACATGCCTTTAAAAAGGTTTTTACAGTGTTTAGAGAGTGTGGCATGTGTTGGTGTGTGTTCTACTGGTACAGGTGTGGATTAGACTCAGCAGCTCTGCTGATGGTGGGTGTCCAATGGTGGGCACCAAATAACACTTGAATGATCCACCAGATAATACCTGCTCTGTCGGGGTCCTGACTATGGCAGAACAGGATGAAAGGGGCTAACAAAGTAGGCAGCAAGTCAGATAGTCTACAGTTCTCAAACTTTTGTCTTATTTGTCCCCAAAATTTTGTTTTAGTACTGCTGTGGAACATCAGTGTAAACATCAAGCAAAGTTTTAAAAGCAGTGTTCTGTCTCTGTTAAAACAGCCCATTAATACCCCTTTTGTTCAGTGCTTCTCTTTTGATAGAATTGTGAACACGGGTGTTACCATGTGAAACGGATGCCTTCAGATTGATATCTGTCACCCCTCTGGTTCTTTTTCACTGATTTGAGAATTCAATAGCATAACAGTGTATATCTTTGTCGGATGCCTTAGGGAGTAGCACCAGGGTGAAATTTCTAAGCCATCTACCTGACTGTGGAGACTCATAGAGACCAAAAAAACAATCTGCTGTTGTTTTTGTTACTGTTTCCAGTTTTATGATCTTCAGCAGCATTTATTTGGGTGTTTTAATAGAATCACACATTGCAATTGAAAATATCTTAGTAAGGTGATACAACCTGTCATTCATACTTGAAACAATAGGGGGTAACATATCACCAGAAAGTTGTAACATCCTTCACTTTTCATAAGCATATGAAACACAGGAAAAACTCCTTTACTCCTCCTTAAGTTTACCGTTAACAGCTTTTTAATTACTGGTGTAGAAGAAAGCTTGCAAGTTCGGCATCAAACTTCATCCCGTTACTTGCCAAGAGCATGTCCAGCAGAACAAAGCAACGGCAAAGTTAAGTGGCTACGTGTTACGAGACATGTCTGGCCATGGCCTAGCTGGTTAGCATGCTAACTTCTGTAAATGATCTATTATTTGACATCTTCTGGGAAATAATGCAGGTATTTTGCTTGTTTAAATAAATAATGCTTTCATCTGGCAGTGGAATTGGGCACTATGACTAGAAAAAATTAAAAGGTAATTAGAAATAGGTTGAAGAAATATTGGAATAAAATTTCTACAGCAGTCTCAAAATGAGAATTATTTTTTACCATATTTCATCTGTTGATTAGACATTTTTAGTGCACTTGTTCAGTTTTCTTTATGCTGGTCTGGTCAAATTCACACCTGAACTAAACACTTTCTATATGATACCCAATAGTGTGTATCTGAAATGTGTGTATGTGGTAAGACAGTCTTTATTGTTTTGACATTAGTTCGTGAAGACAGCACATTTTATTTGCCATTCATTTTAAGTCATTCTCATAGTACTGTATGAATACTCATATAATTCTTTGCTAGGAGAGAAAAAGTGGTGTGTCCCATATGATATATTTCTTTGTTATAATATTTCTGTTAATTTACTTGTTTTTGAAGCTTTGTGCTTCTTCTGAGATCTAACAATCTTCCAACTATGGGAATGAACTGAGAGCCAGAAAGAACTTGGCAGCAGTGTTTTTCACTTTTTTTGTCTTACTAATTTTTTTTCACTTGCTTTTCACACCATATGAGAGAGAGATTGTGAAGAGAGACCTTGAGGATTGGTGGCACGATCAGAGAGTTTTAACACAATCCTACCCAACAAGTCATAGTTAATTAAGGGCGGTAAGAAAGGAAGCACTTGGGACATTATAAGCACATGCACAAACTCTGTCTGTCTGTCTCTCACTCACTCACTCACTCACTCACTCACTCACTCACTCACTCACTCACTCACTCACTCACTCACTCACTCACTCACTCACACACACACACACACACACACACACACACACTCTCAAACACACACACACATTTTACTGTCCAGCTGGCACATGGCACATTATGAAGTGGAATTGATATGGTGACTTTTGTGGGGAGCATCTGTGCAAAAAGCCTAGTGTTCTCACACATGTAAGTGCGCAACACTAACTCTCACATCCATTACGCATCATTCAAACTCTGCCATGCATCAAAAGGAAATTATACTGTATGTCTAAATAGATCATCAAAGCTTTGTTTCACATATTTCACGTTACTTTAGTTCTATGTTGCCTTTCCTCTCTTTAAGCCCAGTTGATGTTCTCTTGTCCTTTTAAGCTGGCGGTACATAACAAACAAAAATTATGTTTCAAAGCAAAACAACGTCTTTTTGGCCAAAACAGAGAGGTAGTTTGTGTTTATATGGAGTGGTGTGTACTGCTTTCAAAGCTCCCAATCACTGCATAGGTTGTTCTGAGACCTCCACCCATAGCGATTGGTCATCTGCACAGAGATGTACAGCAGTATACCTAGGACAATGGCGGTTCGATTTTATTCAGTTCCTTTTGCTGTTTAAGATACTACCAACTTAAACTGCAGAAAAATGCCGTTCAGTATGCTAAGGCTTATCTGCTTCAAAGGCTGCTCACTACCTCTATTGATTAGCCTAGTTGCTTTGGTGCTCTCGAACCATACAGGCAGTATCCAACATAATCCACCTGAACTGTGCAACTGTTTCACAGTTTCTTATTGCTGAGTGTGTTATGATTAAATGGACATAGCCCTAGTGGTTTGTCCTATATCAGTCCAAGTACCTCAACATCATCTATCCGTGAAGCCTGTCCGACTGCCCGATATGTAATAAGCTACAGACGAAGAACCCTTGAAGTTATAAGGCCTGTCTCGTTGTTTTGTGTGCCCTGTAGAAATGGTTGTAAATGGGTTGGGCTCAACCTTCAGTGGTTTGGCCAATAAATGGTATACATTCATGTGCTAATGCAGAAAAGCAAGGGAAACTTCACTTTGTATTTTGTGACCTCTATTAAATTGAGGTCAGAATATTCTGCACACAAACAACTGGGCTGGTGTTTCAACACAGCTTGTCTTTTAAAGTGACAGTGACTAATTTCCATTTGTGCAAAGTGGTCCACTCCATGAGCAGGGCATAGACTCCAGTGTTGACCCTTGATTTTTTTATTTTTTTATATTTTTCAAATTATCTCTACACTTTGGATTGCTTAAAAAAATGTTGTTTTAATAGCTGCTTCACAGATGTGATGTTTGAAAAAGAAGAGCCGACAATTCTTCTAGATTTATAACAGACTTTGGCTTGAAACTGTAATCTCTTTGCTTTAAATTAACATTGATATGTGCTGGACTTCTGTTTTGGTGAAACATTTGGTGAAATGCTGTTATTTTACAAATGTCATCATATTCAAAAACACACACATATACTAAAATGCAGTATCGAGTGATTCAGTTAAGTGATACATTGGTATAAGTGATGTCTAATAATTTAGATATTTTTAATATGTAATAGATAATATGTATAAGAAATATATTTAATCTATATTTGTAAACAATTTTAAACAAATGTCATAGCCCCTTTCTTAAAGCAGTTCTGTTCTGCTTTAATGGTAGGAAATGATTTTACTGTTTGTCTCTTAAGTTTTTCCATTTCTTACAAGGCTTTTGTAGCGATAGGTTATATTTAGCATTGTTTTACACTCACAGCATTCGATTTACTGTGAATCCCCAGGGCTGTCTGGAAACCCAACGGATTTGGAAAAGCGCCACACATCATTTGGGAAGAACTTCATTCCTCCTAAGAAGCCCAAAACCTTCCTGCAGCTGGTGTGGGAGGCGCTGCAGGATGTCACTCTCATCATCTTGGAGATAGCAGCCATCATCTCACTGGGCTTGTCATTCTACCACCCACAAGGAAGTGATAGTAATGGTGAGGCAACCCAGAGCATTTCAAACTTATGAATATTCTACATATGCTTATGGTTAGTTTATGTAGTCCTACAATTAGGGTTTGTTCAAAAACGGTCACGGTTAGTAATTTCCACAGTAAATTACATTAGAAGGACAAATGCAAATATAGTAAAACGTAACAAAAAAAAATATGAACTGGGTAAAAGAACACATGTTTGGTTCCCGACATTTCCTTCTTGCCACCAGAAATTGCAGAAAAAAAGTGAGACCAGATATTGGATCATGACTACAAATTATACCAGCCTGCCATCAGGACAGGTTTGAAAATGGTTAAACAAACATAACATTAATGAAATCATTACTTAATAATTGTATGCTATTTAGATAAACAGCAATCAAAGTATAATTTGCACAGTATTGTATATGCCTCATTGAAAACATTCTCTAGAAAAGTCAGTTTACAGTCCCCTGACCATACAATCTCTAATTATATCATTAATGTCGGCTCCAGTTAGTAGTAGTTTGCTACGATCTACACTGGCTGTGGCAGTCTGCAGAACTAGAAGTTTCAGCACTCTTCATTTTTTCTTTTTGCATTTTGTCACAATCTCAGTTATTATTGTGCACCTCTTATGCTGATTTGACAGCAAATGACAGTTTTTGGGACAGTTATTCTCTTGTGCTGACTGCTCAGAATATGCCTGTGCTGGCCACAGCTATTAACTTGCGAGTTTCCCATATGGCTCAGAGTGCAGGAATGACCTTTAAAGTCCTCTAACTCTCAGGAGAGAAAATTAGGTCAGTGATGTGGAATCCAGTGCTGGTAAATAGTCCTGGCAACCAAATAGGTTTTTGTGAGGATAGATATATGTGTTATGTATTGCCATGCATATGTGTACATTTAGGCATAAATTGGGGTGAAGGGAGTTTGTAACGGTCTTCAAGGATGACATTTAATAAATGCCAACAAACTTAGTATGATTTCACCAATATGGCCTTTGCTCTATGTGTGTGTGTTTTCAGCATGTGGCCAGGCTGTCGGTGGTGTGGAGGATGAAGGTGAGGCTCAGGCTGGCTGGATTGAGGGCGCTGCCATCCTGTTCTCTGTGATCATTGTGGTGCTGGTGACCGCCTTCAATGACTGGAGCAAAGAGAAGCAGTTCCGTGGGCTGCAGAGCCGCATCGAGCAGGAACAAAAGTTCACCGTCATCCGCAAGGGTCAGGTTATCCAGATACCTGTGGCTGAGATTGTGGTTGGAGACATTGCTCAGATCAAATATGGTAAGATTTGCATATAGGTTTACATAATGTTTACTGTTACTGTTTCAAGTGTAATCACTATTTTAATGATGTACGGGCAATTTTGCTTTAGGTACTGTATATAATTATTGTCTTTTTAAGCTACTGCTCCACAGATTTATAGGTTTCCTTACAGGGAAACTCTAAAAAGACTTTTTAAATGTGTCCAGAATGATAATAAGCCGCGTAAGTGCTGATCAGATCTGGTGGCTGATAAATTCTAAAAGTAATTACTATATATTGATAATTGACCTTTGACTTGATATGGAATAGAATAAAATAGAATATCTTAAAATAGAATATGTGTCACATAAGCTCCACATTCCTGTGCATAATCTAAAACTGGCATCAAACGTGTTAGTACAACACTATTATCTTGACACTACAAATTCCCATAGAGATGCTAGCAGAAATTAGCACCATGTTAGCAGCTAACCTGACAATACAAGACTGCTTCTAAAATATATTAAGAGATCTCTGTATGAAACATTGGTATGCAATGCCATACTACTGGTAAATCTTTGACTGTACAACTCTACCTGGTTCCCAGCATAACCATTAATAGTTCATTAAATGACAGGATTGTCCCAAACTTTGTTACATATTTAAGAAGAGTGCCATTAGCCCGTTCTTACGAACTCGGCGCTCCATAGGCTCAAACACCTAGAAGTGTATAACTAGATATGCTGAACTAATCTGTTGGAGAGGAAGAGTAATCAAGTGAATCAAATAGAGGAAATCTCCCAAACTACTGTGATGGTAGCTTTCTTAATCTTGTTTTGTAAATGCCACTTTTTCTAGGTTTTAGGACACGATCCATAATTACTAAATATTACTTGTTGTGTCACACTACACCGTACATAAGCCACATTCTTACGTCCATTGAAATTTCATTGATGTCACCCATCATTCATGTATGGAATACATCTTTAAAAGGATAAGTAATTCATTAATCATAATTTGAACATTTGATATATATATTATGCCACCATTGCATCATTACTCTCACACCCCCAATCCCTAAGCCTTGGCTAGATGTACTTTAAAATCCTACAGATATTAAATATACTTTTATATATACTTTTCCATTTTGCAGGACAAACAGGAGCTACTTAAATGAATTCATTTTGAAATTAAATTTGCTTAGTTAGCCTATGAGGAACTGGTGACCTGTGTTTCCTGCCTTAACCACCACCTCCCCAACCACACCCCTGCCCCCACCCATACAATTAAGCGGCTGAGATGATAAATGAATAAATAAAGAAGTAAATTCCCCTAATAATAGCATTTTAAACTTCACCACAATTTGATTCAGTTTGATTCAGTTTCATTATATACAGTATATTTTGTAGTAAACATATACTTATTTATCTCTCAGATACACAAACTAGATGATACCGTGGATAATGACAGCATTACATGCACATACTAGATGATGACCACAGTCCTTTAAAATTATATATTAAATCAGTATAACCTTAAGCAACCTATATTAGTTTCAATATTAGCTTAATCAACTCTAAATTAGTTTCAGCTGTATATTAGGTGATAGCCCATGGTTAGCACTCTCCTCTATGTGTATGTGAAGCACTAGACTTCTTTGAGGGGCCTGGTATTTCTAAAGCCTGGTTAGTTTGCCCTCTAAGTCATATGCATTTCTAGCAAGCTTCATGAGCCAGTGTCTCAGAAGCATGCTTTGGTGTACTGAGCGTTGGTAGTAACAGATCATATATGGCTGGTGGTCAGAAGCTCCTGTTTGAGCCTCAGCACGGCTATGACTCATGGTAACAGGCCTGTGTGAGTCACGGTGCCGCTGCCTGGGTTGGTTGAGACGTGGGCGACGCGTGGGGCTCCGAGAGCCACATGAGAATGATGTCTCCATGGTGGCTGAAAGCAGCCTTCCTCCTCTCACTGGATCTCTCTCCTTTAGTCTCTGTCAATCTAATATTCTCTTCACATTCTTTCTCACTCTCTCCTGTTCTTTCTCTTCTTTATGTTTCTTTGCTTCTGACCTTTTCACCTTTGCCTGTCACTTTTGTTTCTCTCTCTCTCTCTCTCTCTCTCTCTCTCTCTCTCTCTCTCTCTC